>LAPY01005528.1:9215-19332 GCA_000970635.1 Eragrostis tef | reverse complement strand
AGGTGTTCGTCCGCCTGTTTTGGTTCGGGTTGGGTCCGGCTACAGAATTTCTAATTCTGTAGCCAGCTATAGTAAATACATTATTTATATGTGAGGGAGTCTGTGGAGTACAAAAACAAATAAATTATGTTCTTGGAAGAACGCATGAACAATATTAGCGTAAAGAGTTAACGATTCTTATGATCAAGAAATGTCAGAGTAAAGAGTTAGCGGTTTTTATGATCACACATTGTTAGAGCAAAGAATTAATGATTTTTATGATCAAAGAATGTCCGAGTAAAGAATTAATGATTTTTATGAGCAAAGAGTGTCAGAGTAAGGAACTAACGAGTTTTATTATCACACAATGACAGAACAAAGAATTAATGATTTTTATGATCAAAAGATTGTTTTTATGAGCAAAGAATGTACTCACTTTTAGGATATGTTCACCAGCCTCCTTTGCGGGTTCCTCTCGCTGAGCATGGCTATTTGGATCTTGTATATGATATCCCATTTCCTCACCAGGCAACTCTCTTGTAGCTGGATGAACTAGATGCGAGGGAGTCTGTGTAGTACAAAAACGAAAAGGTTATATACTTGGAGGAATGCATGAACAATGTCAGTGTAAATAATTAAAGATTTTATGGTCACACAGCGTCCATGTAAAGACTTAATGATTTTTATGATCACACAATGTACGTACTTTTAGGGTCTGTTCACCAGCCTCCTTTGCGGGTTCCTCTCGCTGAGCATTTTGGCTGTTATTGTCGGCGGCTTCTTCATAAATGGCGTCAATTAGACCATTCAAATTTGCCATATCTTGTGTGCTATCTGGTTCTTGATAAAAATTAGTGTTACCTTGAGCTCCGCCTGACAAATAAAGCTAAGTAATTATAGCATTTTGTAACGACAATATAGAAAAAGGAATAACAACAATTAAATATTGCATGATCTGCAGCTTCCTGCTCACGGAAGAATCGATCATTAACCATGAAGCTGCACGGGCCCGAGCCGTCATGCGGGCATCAGAGTTTGCATTATTATTGGAGGGCTCATCTCGAACCTCAGAGCGTGGAGGCCCACTGGCGATAGGGGCTGTGGAACAACAATTGGGGTTGTAAGAAACATTGTTTTTACTGTTTCAAACTATAGAGTTTTACGAACTAGGCAAAGTTGTTGCTAAACTCACATTCGACATGTTCCCCATCGGAAACGTCATCTTGGGTATGGGCAGAATCAAATTCACCTGTCCCATCTTCTGTATAAAGAAAACGTAACATTAGTTGGATTTTATGAACACAGCCTATTAAGTTTACAACTTGAGTTTTTAATGGCGAATGAACAGCATACCTTCACAATCAGACTGATAATCCTCTACCAGTTCACGGATTTCGTTTCTCTCCATCCTTGAAGCCTCTGCTACAGGTTTCTGCAGATTTTCCGACCTTTGATCAGCTATAAGTTCTTCTATTAGAGGGCGACACTGCTCAGCCAGAGTCAGCTGAGCTCTCACAATTCTGCCCTGGGCAGCCTCAATAGCCCGATTGTTCTCAGCAACAATGGTATCAAACTGGCCAAAAAAATCTCTCAGCAGACGCAACGGACGACCTGTGAGCAATCCCAACTGCTGCGATAACAAATCACGAAGGCGTGGAATATCTTGCCCCGACATCGCTGGCGGATCACCAGGTGCTCCATGTCCATCATCTGGAATCACGGCTGCAGCGTAGCATGTGCTCGTCCAGCTCTTAAACTGCAAAAAGTTGGAAAATATTTTATTTCAATACCATGATTATTGATTAAGTATTATGACCTTAATAAATCGGTAAGTAACGCACCGGTACGAGACCGTAAGATATGGTACCATCCTTTTCCCTGATTCGGTCCGCAATGGTTAGTGCTTCTATTTGTTTCTTGTCGTATAAACTGATGCGAGGGGTGGTTATCCAATCCGGCAGGGAGAGATTGTGATGGAGATTGTCCAAATAGTACACCTGTTGAAAACAAACTTTTTACGGTTAGAAAGCATACAAAATTACGATTGCAATATTTGAAAGGATCTGAAGTGCCAAACTTACTATCAGAAAGATGGCGCAGCTGTATATTGATTGGGTTTTTTGTTTCTTGTTCCTGTCATGCCACCTACGGACAGCAAGCTGAATATCATTGAACATGGCCTGGGCCCAGTCTATTCCTCCAAATGTTTCTGGTTCCATTGCCCTTTTGATGTCACTTGAGCCAATAAAATAGCTGCTGGTCGGAAAAAGGAGCCGGTTGAAAAGAATCATGAAGAAACACCTGAGCATAAGCTGATCAACCTTTCCTTTCAGGATTTCCTCCTGCAGGTTAGTTATGTCTATAGGATCATCATCCGTGAGATAATCCTGATCCAAGTCCCTAATTAGTTGCTTCTTAAGCTCGACTGCTTGCTGCCATGTATACAACCTCATGTTTCCGCCGCCGTTTGGAACCCCAACAACAGTTCTGATTATTCGAGGTGTGATAGGAAGGACTTTACCGGGACCAATACGTATTATCATATCCTCTGGCCTGATCCTATCCATCAACCACGGAAGGAGGCCCCTGCTCTCAACTGCCTCTGTCATAATTGTTAGGAGGGGTCCGAAACCCAAAGCTTCGATGGCCTCTCGCTGTTCTCGGGTGAGCAAATTGATTGTGAAAATCACATCTGCTGGGTTACACCTAACATTGAGTGTAGGCAGCCCTTTCACGCCATTCCTCTGTCGTTGAGGTACCTAATACATAGTAGAGGATAAAATTAAGAAGGCACAATATATAAGTTGGAAATTTGAATGGTCGAATACAAATGGATTGGCTACCTGGGATTCAGATTCAGATTCAGTTTCGTCCTCCTGCATTGTGATATGCAATGTTTACAACATTAGATTGATGTATTTGCAACCAGGAGCAAGTGTTTTTACTGGAAAAAAAGGTTACCTCTGTCGCTTCGTGCGATAATGGTGGCTGATCCTCAGCAATCGGAGATAGGCGCTGAGTGCACTGGAATGATGACTTTTTTGGATCAGCGCCTGATTGTTTCTTGAGCCTTGATGGACGCATCGGCGCTGCTCTGGGTCTGTTGGAGGTGGCATAAGCTCCACCACCAACATTCTTCCTCTTTCGAATGTTCACGCTCGGTTGTGTTCTCTTCAATTGCTGGGTAGCATGATTGTCCATGAAATCATCATCGCTGCCGCCTTCGTCAGGAGCCATGGTCTTGTCAACGCTGAGTGCAGGAGACTTTCGCTTGTTTCTGTTCACCCCGGCTACCGGGCACGAAGTGGCAGGCCCGGATGATGCACCCGTTGGTCCAGATGTTGAATCAGGAGACAGATTTGGCTAGGGGTGTTCATAGCCGGGTTGCACAACCCGGAGACGAACCCGGCGGATGGGAAGAGAACTACGAGTTACTGTTCACTCTATAGGATTAGAGTTCATCCGCAAGTGTCGATGGAGCAGCCGGTTTCGTTGCCGGGTTCCTCAACCCGTCTATGAACAGCCCTAGATTTGGCAGTGGATCTCCTTGAGCCACAGCAGGACGCTGGCCGGAAGTCGGTGCTTCAGGGACGACAGGCGGCACACGCGGTACGCTGGCAGGGCGGAGGGGAATCTCAAACATCTCTTGTGTGTTCATGATGAGGATCGTGCTTGGGTTGTCGGGAACCCTATCCACGATCCTCTGCCCGGAATCCATCCTGGAGATAGGGGTCGTAATTAAAATGACAGTGAAAGGAAAACGAAACATGAATTTCAACGAAATTGGCTATGTTTTTACAATTAGCGACTGCAATGAACATGCACCAGAAAATTCCCGTAGCCATGCGTGAATAAATATTGTTTGAAACGAAAAATACCACAAAATTCGAGTAATGCAGGCACAAGTGAAAAGTTAGGCGGATGAGGATGCGAAATAAATTGATGGGAATCGCAAGAGAGATGAGATGAACATGCACCTTTCCTGCCGCTACAAAATTCGACGGCTGCCGGCGAGGTCGACGGATGTAGTTGATCGACTGCCGTTTTCTCCGCCAGCGAAGTCGCCTGCCAGTCGCCACTGGTTCGGACGTTTTTGCGGCGTGGCCTTGTAATCAGGGGAAAAACAACGAATCCTTTTGTACTGGACCCACGTATGTATAGCAAAAATCATGGACTGGTTTCTGAACAGTCCATAAACGCGAACGCTACAAAAGGAAGTACAGCTCACAATGTGTTCAATACCATTTATGTGAACAAATACAAATAGAAAGTATCTTGGCCCGTCGATTTGCTCTGCTGACAATCCATAAATGTTCTTATGGTCCAAATACACAATATTTCTAGTCTGAAATTTTTTTTACATGGTTCAAGTTTTTTATAATCAGATTGCTTAATATATATGAACTGAATCAGCGTGGACCAATTTTACAACGTCAGAACAACTTTTTTTGAGGTGACTAAATAATATTTATATTTTGGATGCTGGTGCTCCGGTATATAATTTCTTGCTAGTCATCTGATATTTTTTATGACATCCATAACTAGTTTTTATGAGCTTATTTAAGTATGTTTCTTTACTGAAACAGTAAAATGATTTTATGATCTGACTAAATAATATTTATAGGTTGTCCGTCACATCTTACACGTCCAATTCCCTTCAACATGGCATAGTTGTGTCGCGATCTTTATACTCATCCACGATGTCTCCTTGCGTGGGGAACCGGAGGAAAGAAAAACCAGGAAGAAAAAACGGTTCGTTGTTTCAGGCGTGGAAAAAAAAACGGCTGGTGCGGTTCAAGGTGGGGTGCCGTGGGTTGGGCCAGGCCTCTGACTGTCGCGTATGTGGGTGGGCTTTGTCAGGGGGTGGCGGCCTGGGTGTGGTTCGGTGGAACCATGTTGGGTGGTTCGGCTGGCTGGCCTGGGTATAGTATAGAGTATATATATATATATATACACACACACACACACACACACACACACACACGGCAGCGCTATTCTCCACCTAGGGTGCAGAATAGCTATTCTACACCGTGAGCCAGCCAACCCACCACCGACCGAGCCAACCAACCATGTCCTGCACTCCGCACCCGAAACCCGCTAATCCCCCACCTACCACCGTGTTAGACACGAAGACCAATATGGAGAGAATAAAGAAAGGCATCGTGAAAGAGTGCTTACACAACACGAAGCATACTTCGTTATCACGATAGTCATGTCACCCCATCAAAAGTCGGCCCCCTCAACAGTGCACGGGAGGGGCAATTTATACCATGATCAAAGGCTACATATTGATGCCTAAACTACCCCTGATCACAGAGAATAATGTACAGAATATTCAGTACAAAAATGTCCGGAGGGCACGGTCGTCTTTTGGCGTCGTCTTGAGGAGGGTTGCGGCGGCCCACTTGCAGGCCTCCGGTGAGGGCGGAGCATCCCGCCGCATTTACCCGAAGCTCTTCTTCCGTCAGCTGGTCGAAGACCTTCGAGCCTGCGGTCCGCACTTCGCGCCCAGAGTCAAGTCCCGGAGCTCTTCTCCGTCAGCTGACCGAAAATCTTCGTGCCTGCGGTCCGCACTTCGCGCCCAGCGTCAAGCCCTGCGAAGGGAAATACACATGATACACGAAGAGTCACTAGCTTACATGATGAAAACCTTCGGGTAAAATTGTAGAAAAACGTGTTCGGGTTAGAAGCCGCTCCGTGGATTCCCAACAGTAGCCCCTCGTGGGCGAGGTTCAACGCCGATGAGCCGAACCCTCGAAGAAAAATCGGAAACCAACGGAGCTGAACCCGAAAAAAGATCCCTCACTCATTGGGGTTGATGCTGGCCGTAGAGCGCGAAGATAAAAAGGTTTTGCCCGAAGACCGGTGTCGTGAGGAGTGACACGTAAGCTGTTAAAAATGGAATCTCTACCGCATCCGCGGTTTTCTAGGGGGCATTAACTGCCCGGGTTTTTACCCCCCTATATAAGGAGGGGAGGGGGTGGGTCATTTTCTGTGCTCACCTCTTGATTTCTTGCTGGTCTTTAGGTTTCTGCTATCATTTATACGTTTTCGCTTTCGCCCTTTTGTTCGCTAAGCTTCTCGGTCTTTAGCATCAATTCGAGGTTCGTTTGATGTCTGCCCTTCGTGTTTCTGTATTCGTGCATTCGCGGCGGTTCTTACGATGAGATTGGTCTTCGTACAGCTTTTAGATGTCGCTGATGGCCAGGACGAAGCAAACTGCGAGTCTCATTGACGAGGAGGCGGTTGTGTCTGGCGAAGAGGCAGCTTTCAGCCAGGAGGGGGCGATGTCCCTCGGAGATGATGGGTCAGAGGAGTTGTTGGACTCCTTGCCCTGAGGCGAAGTTGATCGTTGTGATCCGGAGGATGTCTCCGTTAGATGCGAGCCCGAGGTGCTAGTGTCAGCCAAAGGGGGCAACTTCGGAGGCCAGAAAGCTTCGGAGGAGATTCCGCTTGAGAAACCCTTGGCGGATGATGCGGGCGCTTCGATCCCCGCTAAAGGTAAGAATTTTGGGGCTAATAGGGATTATGAGATTTATATCGAGAGCGCTTATGCTGGGGACTTCGGGAAAAAACGTTTTAAGGCCAGCGTTGTTGCTGAGTCTTCGGCCGGAGAAGGGCAAGGTACTTCTGGTTGTGGTGGTTCTTCGAAGGTTACTGATCACCGGGTTATTGGCAAGACTTATCGTTTGAACCGCTCTCGGGTCGACGAAGCCGAGCTTGCTAGGTTCGTCGACAAGGGGTACTTCGCGGCTGGTAGGGCCCGCTATCCAGGCGACGAGGAGATTCCACAGCCCAAGCCAAATGAGGCGGTTGTGTTTCAGGATTTTTTCGAGGCTGGGCTTCGGTTTCCTGCTCTCTTCATACTCCAGCGAGTGCTTGGAGCTTATGGCATTCAGATAATCACCTGACGCCAAACGCCTTCATGCAACTGTCGAAGTTTATCTGGGCTGTAAGGACATTCAACGCGAAGGTCAATTACAGTTGTCACTTGCCGAACAAGAAAGTGTACTACGACGACGATGTCTTTCTTCTTCAATATGGGGTTTGCACTTTCCAGCCGCGGAGGAACCGCTGGGACAATGATTGGGTTGATTACTGGTTCTATGCTGAAGTACCTGAAGGGGAGAATGATGATGGGAGTGTGTGCTACCCATTGGCCAGTTCTCTCGTTCCGGCGGAGCCCATTTTCTCTCCTGATTTTTTTGGTCGCAGCAAGACCTTCCAGCCTTGCTGCGATGCTTTCAAAAGGGCTTGTAAGATCATCAGTAGCCGCACCGCAGTGGAGGAGTTCATCGCCGCTGGTATTTGGCCTGTTGAAGGTGGATGGAAGCCGGATGGAACCAAAAAAGTTAAGCTCGGCGGGCGCAAGCTCACTTATCGCCGCCCGGTGTTTAATGGGCTTAAGAAACCCGAAGGTCTTCGACCATTGCAATTTGCGGAGATGGTCGAGGAATGTGCCAATCTGCTCTGCGATCCGTTCAGCGCTGGTGAAGAGTATGACGTGGAGCATGGTTTGCTCCCGAAGGGCCGCATCAATCGGATCTTCGATTCATTGAAGATCCCTTATGGCAATCATGTTGTGCCTTTAGGCAAGAAACGGCTCAAAAAGGGGGAGTCGCCTGAGATTTCCACTACCTGCTATATCAAGATGAGAGGCTGGGAGAAAAAAACCCGAAGGTCCGGCCACTGGCGCTGGGTCTTCGGGTTCAGGTGCTGGGCGGGGTCGGGCTCGAGCTGCTTCGCAGCCGCAGAAAGCTGGTGCTGTCGCTACGACGAGCACTGTGTTGACTAAGCGCCGGAAGCGCAAGATGGTGGTGTCACGAGGATCAAAAGGCTCCGAGGCTTCGGATGCCCCCTTGGCTTCGGGACAAACTGAATTTGCCTCGGGTTCTCGCGGTGGAGATGAGTCCGTGGCTGGCGGAGTTGTGGGTTCAGGGAACGCGCCTGGCTCTCCTGAATTGGAGGCGCTCTCCGAAGGCCTAGATGGGATTCCCGTGATAGAGCTCTCGGACACTGAGGAACTGCTGGATGGCGCCAGCAGTCTTCGGGTTGATGTCGAGGAGATGGAGGGCATGGATGTAGGCCGAAGCGCCGAGGATATGGTTGGGGATGATGTGCTGGGCTCGACCGGCTTGGAGCGCTCAGAGGAGGCAGGGAGCTCGAGCGGTTCGGAATGCTCTGATGGTTCGTCGTCTTTGGGTGATTGTTTATGCTCCGTAGTCTACGCGTGATGACTCCGACTCGAGCTCTGATGCAGAGAGCTCGGATGGCTTGAGGGAATATGATCCTGAAGGTCTTAGACTTTTGGCTTTGGTTCCTTCGCGCTATTTTATACTTCGATATAAATTTTTCTTCTCATACAAATTTTGCTTGTGTAGAGCTTCGGATGACGCTAGAGGAGAACTCCGCTCCTAACCTTGCTGAATTGTTGCTTCGACAAGGTCAGATGGTAAGTGTTTTGAATGACTTTTCCTTCGTTTATCTTGCAGGACTATTGGTTATTGCTTATACTTCGTTTTCTTATCAGATCACGCAGGCGTCCCAAGTGCTTCGAAAGAAGCTGGAGGTTGAGGCGGGCCTTGGAAGCATCTCTGCTGAACTTGCCGTGTTACGCGAAGAGAAAAGTTGCTGGGAGGCGAAGGAGGCTAGCTTCGAGGAGGAGATCGCGCGTTTGAAGAAGGATCTCCAGGAGAAAACTGACTCCTTCGTTGCCGATAAGAAGAATATCAAAAGAAAAACATGCGGCAGTGCTGGAGAAAGTTGAGGATCGAAAGGCCGCCTTGGAGGAGAATTTCAAAACGGAGGCCGAACATCTGAAGTCAGGGGCTTCGGGCTTGCACCATGCTTACTCGGAGGTTCTTGCTCACTATGGCCGCCATCCTCGTCCTCTTCCCGTGGGAGATGACTTGAACCTCGGTACATTCATGTCCTAGGTCGAGAAGGAACTCCAGTCCGTGCCTGGCTTGGTGAACAACATGTGCGATCATGGGGCCAAGACTTGCCTCTACGCGCTACTAGACATTCTCGCGAAGAGGAAGGTTGGTGACTTTCGCGAGCTTGGCATGTCCAGCGTCCCTCCCGAAGCCATAGAGTGTGTTGATCCCAACACCTCGGACAAGGACGTTGGCGTTGTTGCCAAACGTTTTTGGAGGTTCTACTGGAACAAGCACGGCTCCGCGGCCGCCTGCTCCAGCGCTGTCTCTCGCACTAAGGAGGTATGGGCTTCAAAGAATTTTAATGTTTCTCCTGAAATATTTTATCGAGTTAAGAAAACCCCTGACCCTCCGCAGGCTAAGGAGAAAAAGAAGAAGGAATCTGGAGGTCCTGCTTCGTCTTCAAACCCTTCATCGGCCGACGAGGAAGGGAAGGCGAAGAAGGCCAAGAGTGCAGCTGCTCCGGAGACTTCTTCCACTCCTCGTTCTTGCTCTGCTACCCCTATGGCTTCCGCTGCGAAGGTTGATGCAGGCCAAGATGCTTAGGGCTTCGAGGAATGCTGGACTTTATTTTGTGTTGTAATTTAAAACAGGTTATGATTTTAGATACACGGTGCTGTGTGCAGGTCTCCGAAGAGGAGGCTGCTGTTGCACCCTTGTGCTATCAGAACGGTAGGATTTGTGCTACGCATGCTACTTTTCGTTCGGTGTCGAAGATTCTCGGGAACGACAATCTTGGTCGCTTTTGGGGCTTCGTTTTCAACGAATACTTTCGCGCTCAGGACGAAGTTACTCAATTATTCCAGGAGGGTAAGCGCCGGGTGCTCTGCGGGCCTCCGCTGGTGATCCCGAAGGCCGAAAATGTGGAGGCGGAAGAGGTTTACGATGTTCTATGGGTGTACGACGTTAACCGAAGGGACGGACTCCCTGGGATGTTTCTTGATGTCGTTTTCATTTTGTAGGCTTGAATATCGACGTTCGTTATACTCCTTGGTTGTTTGAGGTGATCCGGTGCCTTTGTTATTTTTTGGTCTTTGGAAAAATTTCCCTCCCCCCTAGCAAACGAGGGCGAGGTTGCAAACGCGAAGCCTTTTGCTTCGGAAAAACGTCCCCTAACAAACGAGGGTGAGGTTGCTAACGCGAAGCCTTTTGCTTCGGAAAAACTTCCCTCCCCCCTAGCAAACGAGGGTGAGGTTGCGAGC
>LAPY01005527.1:16130-28539 GCA_000970635.1 Eragrostis tef | reverse complement strand
GGCAGCGCCCAGTCGAACCTCCCCACGAGGTTGGCAAGCGCGAGCTCGACCATGGACATGGCGAGGTTGACGCCCGGGCACATCCGGCGGCCCGCGCCGAACGGCACGAGCTGGAAGTGGCGGAACTCCTCTGCGGACTCCCCCCACGTCTCGGGGTCCCGGCCGATGGCCCACGCGTTGACGACCACCATGGTGTTGCCGGGGACGTCGTACAGCTGCTTCTGGCCGCCGCGGATCCGCGTGGCCCGCATGGACTCGCGGGGGAGAAGCAGGGGCCCCGGCGTGTGCAGGCGCATCGTCTCCTTGATCACCGCCCTCAGGTACTCCATCCGCGGCAGGTCCTGCTCGGTGATGATGGTCGGCGAGCTGCCGCGCCGCACCTCGCCCTGCAGCTTGCGCATGGTGTCCTTGTTGCGGAGCAGCTCCGCCATGGCCCATTCCAGGACGACGATGGTCGCCTCTGCCCCGGCTCCGAACAAGTCCTGGCCAACCGAAGGAATTCTTAAGATGGACAGCTCGCTATATATATGTTCACTCATACATGCATGCGTTGATCAATCATTTTAGTGACGTAATTAATTAAGTATACTGGTACCTCTAGCAGAGCCTTCACGTTGTCCTTGGTGAGCGCGGGCAACTGATCTGCGTGTTCGGAATCTTCGGATTCCTTTTGCAGCGACAGCAACACATGCACGAAGCAGGCGTCGTCGTCCGGCCCTGCTGCTGCTGCTGTCGTTCCCATCCTGGTGGCGGCGTCGTCCAGGATCTCGTCGAGTATTCCGTCGATCCTCCGGAACGCCTTCTCCAACCTGGCGCCCGTGCCGTCGATGGCGCTGAGCCACGACAGCCACCAGCGCGTCCACCGTGGCGCGCCACCCGTCGTCCCCGCCGGCCCGCACGCCCAGCACGATCCGCCCCGTCGCGTCCTTGGCGAACCCGCTCAGGAGCTCGCTGAGGGGCACCGCGACGCCGCCGTCGTGGTACGACGCGACACGCCGCGCCAGCGCGTCCGCCTCCTGCTCCCTCACGGCGCGGTAGGCGCGCACCCGGGCCGGGCCCAGGAGGTGGCGCACGGCCATCTTGCGCGCGCCGCGCCAGTACGCGCCGTGCGGCGCGAACGCGATGTCGGTGCAGCCGTACATGAGCCGCCGCGGGACGGCGAGCGAGGACGGGCGGGTGGCGAACACGTCGTCCTGCTCCCGCATCACCTCCCGCGCCGCGTCCGCGGAGGAGACCACCACCACGGGGACCCGGCCCAGGCGGAGGAGCATGACGGGGCCGTGCGACGCGGCCAGCAGCAATTTGGATAACAGGACATTCGCTTACAAGTTACAAGCACGAAATCATTTGTTGACTGATGAGCCGGATCTACTTCAAATAGGAAATTTTTATATGTATATAAAAGCGTTTGAAACCCTAAAGACGCGTTGGTTACACCTCAACCTATGCCCAATTCTTCAACTTTCTTTTAGGAGTAAAGAGCCCCCGCGGCGACGGCGGCGGACGATGCTGGGCTCCGGCCGGCTCGTGATGACGACTTTTACTGCGGCGACGGCCAACCAGCAGCAGCATGCATGACACGATGAGCGGGATCAGTAGGAGGAGATGAGAGGCGCGCGTGCACGTAGCAGCAGTGTGCAACAACGGCGTCGCCGCGGCGATCATGCCGGAGGCTCTCGCTGCGCTCTCCATCGATCGCTCTGCAGGGCTCTCTCTGTTGCTTAACTGGGCTGGCTACCTAGCGGTGCTCTACGATGCATTATCCACGCACGACGGGGGGGCATGTATGTGCATGGCGCACGCGAGTGCGTTGTTTTATTGTTTTTGCTTGTGACGACCGATTTGTCCACGTATTTGAGATTTCGCGGTTCAGGGAATCAGTGTTGCCATTTTTTGTTATATAGCAGCGCATGGAGCACGAGGGAGGAGGAAGCACGTACGATCCAAATCAATCAAACAAATACACACAGCTGTGCTGATGTACATCCTATTTATGGCACAGCCGCACAGGAACAGAAACTGGTTTTGAAATTCTTGCTTCAAGTTCTGACAAGTAACATGGCAGATTATACTCTTGTTCCACTCGTGGTGCAACCCAACTATTACATGGTGTACAGTTCGCTAGAATGCTACTGGCAACAACTCACCTGTACATGGCAAATAAATTATTATACTCATATTTTTTGTATAACTATTACATGGTGTACAATTGCTAACGCAATTATATGTTTGGTGAGTGATGTTTTTGCTTTTATTTTTTACGCAAGGAAGCTTGTGTTAGGATTTGCTGGATCCATGCTACCACCGATGATCGCTTTGCAGTTAATGTGACGAATTCCCCTTCCACAAACTATGATGAACACCAAAATCTGCCACATCCACTCTTGCAGTCCATCAAAAAAGACACCAAGTTATTATGAAGAACGTGTGCAAGAACTCCAGCTTGCTGATATAACAGAACAAATGCTCAAAGCAGTTTGTAAATATCATGCAGAGACAGATCCGAATAAATTTATGAGCTCGAATAGAACATGCCAGAATGTAACCAAATATTGGAAAAGTCTAATCATGATTACGATTAAACTTTACAGATATCCGTAGTTAATAGCAATCCATAGAAGTCTAACTGTTATCATATAATCCACAACTCTATTCGATTCTGCATGCACATATAAAACGACTCACCAAGCTAATCTTTCCCCAACAAATCTTCCACACACATTGTTTCTAGGATAGTGATGCAGTTGATACTGCTTTGCAAGATGCAATGCCATCTCAGTGCATATTGGATTGCAGGAGGCCATCTCTGATCTGTGCCGCCACATCTTTGACGGCACCAGGGCCATGGGGAATGAAAACTGCAGAGGACTTGGAGGAGGCACCGATTTCCTTCATCGTATCAAAGTACTGAGTTACCAAAACCATGTCCATGATGTCCTTAGCTGTTGTACCGGGGACATTCTCAGAGAAGGCGAGCACGCTGTCCCTCAGCCCGTCCACGATGGCCTGACGCTGCCTTGCGATGCCGACACCAGCAAGGTACTTAGACTCTGCCTCTCCTTCAGCCTTTTTGATCTGCACAATCTTCTCGGCCTCAGCTTTCTCGTTGGCTGCCAACCTCATTCTAGCAGCTGTGTACACCAGTTCAGTTCATGTAGTTTAGTAACGACTAGCGAATCATATGTCACACATCTTATGCAAGCAGAACGAAAGTAAACAATCAGAAAGGTACATGAAATCAGTAGTACTTGCCTGCATTGATCTCGTTCATTGCTCTCTTGACACGGTCGTCAGGCTCAATATCAACAATCAGCGTCTGAACAATCTCATAGCCGTACGTAGACATGGCCTATCCACAGACAAATAAGGTCAATCAAAAAGCCGTACATGCTCATTAAGGATAACCAATAGTGGACAAACTCCAGAAAAGGAGTATAGAGGATAAAAACCTTTTCAAGCTCCTCTTCTACTGCTTTTGCTATGTCATTTTTCTGTTCAAAAGCAACATCCAACTCCAGCTTCGGAACAGTGGCTCTAATGACTGAAGACAAGCAATGAATGAAGCTCTTTAAGAATTTTTTCAATCAGGTGTGCAGAAAAATAACTTTCGTATCCTTTCACTGATCAGAAACTAAAACTGTTTGACAACAGGTGCAATGAAAAGTACAATGTATCTTAATCGCAAAAGTACAATTTATTGGCAAATTAGTCGATTCACAAAGGTTACAAAGGACTTGAGCAGATCAATAAACCAAAGAGTACAGAATTTAAGGTAACTAAGGATCAGAGGAAAGTACAAGGACAAGCTTGGACCTTAATATGGACACAGTGGAGACACATGTACTATAATAACAGACAGAACACTTACCGTCAAATACATAGGACTGGATTTGTTCCCTGGTGTTGCTTAGCTTGTAAAAGGCATCTGATGCCTTGTCTGCAAGAGCGCGGTATTGTACCGATGCAACAACTGTGACGAAGACATTGTCCTAAATACATAAAATCCAGACAACAGATTTCAGAATCTAATGCAAGAGATTTGCAAATTACTTCTTTGATTATTGTAACTCCTCAGCAAAGCATAATACAGATGTATTGAAGAAAAACCTTTGTTTTTGTCTCACAGCGAACATCCAGCTGCCGGACACGCAAGGAGAGATAGCCAGCAATCCGTTGTCCTATGCACCAGGGCAAGAAGTGGCAACCAGGTTCTAGGACCTCATTGAACTTGCCAAAGGTTTCCTTGATGGCTACAGTTGACTGATCAACCTGTGCTAATCCCAAAGCCTGGCCCATGTCTTATATGCAGATAGGAAAGATATTTATAGTCAGATCAGACATGTCAACTGGTTATTAGAGTGCAAAAGCAAGGCATGTATTTGTCATCCACGCATATCTGTAGCTTAGAAACATATATATATATACACTTCATAAAAAGGTCAGATATAGAAGCAACCATACGGTTTCAGACACGACTTCACAACTGAATGATACAGATAACCAAAGCATGGCATGCACATCAGAGAAGATCTAGCAGCATCCTTATCCTATTATATCTTCAGAATCTCCTAACATGTCAGACAAATAAGTCATGATGACAAACTAGTAGACAATGATTGAAATCAGTAAACATCAACCAATCGCGAAGTGTTATTGTTATTCACTCAACAATATACATAGCTGAAAAAATAAACTCAAAGGTAAATAATGTTTTCTCAGTTAATAACTATGGTCAGAGTTAAGGGCTGCATTTTGGTACTGGCATGTCCAGGCTATGGAAAATTGCAAATCAGGTACATGAAAAAATAGCCAACAAGTGCGATCATAAAAGGCATAAATATCTTATCCCAAAAGTAAGGTACAATTATGTGAATTGACACCCTGCATGGCTGCACTACAGCATAAATCGTTGCATAAATTATAACAAGGATGCTGGTTCATATCATCGCTACTTATAAATTTCTAGACAACAATATAACATATGCATAGACTGAACCCAACTGAAATCCCAAAGAAGATTTGTGACATTTGAAATGCCGAATTCTCTTGGTTTCTTGCGACGGAATTTTCCCAATCACAGCGCAACAAAACAATCACAACAGATAAAGAAGAACGTAATAGCAGCTAGAATAGGGAAGCCTCATGCAAACTATAGAATCCAAGAAAGTAAAGAGCCTGCATCTAGCAGAGTGCAAAGTAATTAAAGAGTAAAGCTGAGAGATTCCAAGAACCCCTAAGTTGAGGACGCCTCCAAGATTCCAAGAACCCCTAAACCAAAGAGGCGAAGACACCTCCATCTAATCCCCAAAGAAGGCACGCTGACAAAAAACACATGTCTTAACCTGGCTCTTGCAGGAAAAAGATACATTGTACCCTATTTAGCAAGATGATCTTTCATGCGCATGCATCCTAACTTGAACGGATAGAGATTAACAACTGTATCCGGTCAGAATCTCCTAACATGCATGAAGATAACTCTTAACAACAATTTGAAACTAGTAAACACCACAAGGCCAAAGACATCATTCAAATTACCTACTTTTGCCCATTGAACAACAAAAGTAACAGCAGAAGAACAATTCAGCAAAGGCAAGTAGGACACACGAACCAGATAAGACTTGGTGCCAAGATTATTAACAGAGTATGGAACATACTAACAGATGCATAGTTAAACAAGACCACCACAATTAGAAAGTGTAAGGTTTTCACATCATAGGCAGAGGCATCACAAGCACAGATAAAATTTGCAACTTGACAACTTGCACAATGTAACAATGTAACCAAAAAAAAAACAATGTAACCAATCATGCAGCAGCAATTTGGATAACAGGACATTCGCTTACAAGTTACAAGCACGAAATCATTTGTTGACTGATGAGCCGGATCTACTTCAAATAGGAAATTTTTATATGTATATAAAAGCGTTTGAAACCCTAAAGACGCGTTGGTTACACCTCAACCTATGCCCAATTCTTCAACTTTCTTTTAGGAGTAAAGAATAGGGAGGAGGTTTTCCCCCTCACAACACCATAATAATCGCATTGCAAAAAAAGACGAAATTCTCCTTTGAAAGGGAAAAGGGGAAGAGGTGAAGAACAAAATTGGGAGCATTGAGAAGGCCAAATTCTTCGAAGACGCATAAATCCCGCACAACATCTTGTAGAAACCAAATGTCACAAAAACAATGATCAAGGGGGACTCCCAAGCCCGCCCGTTTTTGTTTCTTTTTTAGAAAAAAAAACTTTTCCCCATCACGCAACAGAGCACAATCGCACGGGGCAAAAAGAAACATTTAATATTTCTCCCGAGAATAACAGCAGTTGTAATTTTGTGAGGCCCTCACTAGTCACTACTACCGGAATCCCACGAAGAAGAAAAGGCCCGCATCAAGCAGAACGCAAAGCAACAGAAAATCGAAGCAGCGAGATTCCTAGAAACCCGTCCAAGAACCCTAAACTGGGAACCCAAGAACATCCTCCTCTAATCCAGCAAAGAAGGCACACAAAAGAATAACGCGTGCCCCTAAACCCCCGCACTAACAAGACAATTAGGTTAATCCACGACATTCCGCAGTCAAGCAAGACGAGATCGATTGCTTAATGCTTACCCTTGCTGGCGCGCGAAGCGGAGCGAAAACCCCAGGAAGGCAAGAACTCGGCGGAAAAGGCAGTGCTTTTTTTTTTCGCGAGCCGGGTTCTGGTTTCTGTTTAGGATCGTACGGCGGCATCTTTATGAGCGCCGCGTGAAGGCAGAGAGGGGTTTCGGCCGGAGCAGCCTGGGAGGCTGCTCGCCACGATCGACGGCTCACATTGTGCGGCCCAGAGTCAAACATTGTCCGAGCCGTTGATGGTCCAAGAGTTGTAGGTTGGCCAACCAGAGCTGTTGAGCAATGATTATCTGTTGGATGTCTGAGGTGAGGTATTCGTTGCGTTTTTTTTCGTTTTTATTCTTTTGATTATGCTCGTTGCATTGCTGACTTGCAAATATCATCTGTCCATGGATTAAGCAGTAAGCACGATCCTTTCATTGAGAAATTAGAAAGCATAATAAGAGAGTTACAATTTACAAAGAAATGGTCTGTACTTGGGGAAAATTTTCTACCCCAACCCCGTACATCAAAAGTGACAAGTGAGTGACCACACGAACTAACTGACCCCCAAATCATTTTTTTAATGGTTTTCTCTTAACTTTTTTTAGCCTTTTCTATCCTACTCTTGCGTCACATAATGAAACATTTTCCTTCATCATGGGTTTTCTGCTACTCCTAGCACTAGCAGTAACTCGAAGGTGACCTGTTTTGGTTACATCAAGTTACACATCAGCCTAACACGTGACGTGACCAACAAGGGCAAGTGAAAAATTTATGGGTATCATTGCCGCGTAGCATCGAAAAGTACACAATAGATTCACAGATGCTGCAACAACCGTGATATAACACTTTGCACATGGCACAATTCAATGGGTGATATATCTTGTAGCTCCTGCAAATCCTATGATCCTAGCCATTGTTGTCGAATGCACAGCAGTCCACGTATTCACATTGCCGTTTCAGCAAAAACCAGCTCCGCGGCTGCACAGCCAAAAACTTGTCGAGGAAACAGCGCTCAATAGCAGCGATGTACTTGCAACTTGCAACCACCACGTTGCCTGCCTTACGCAAAAACGGCAAGTGCCACGGAAGCTTGCCTTGCTGCAGAAATAAATACTTGCTCACAGCGTGAATTAAGCTACCAGGAAATATCTGAGGAAATGATAAGACAAAAGGAACAAGGGCAACGAAAAGTGCAGATAATAATAAGAGTGAAAGCAGAGGCATGGTTCCGCAAAGAAGCATTTCTTTCCAAGGCCAAGAAGAGCAACCATCAAGAGGCACATTGGCAACCAATTTCACCCAAAGCACCTTACTTTGGAGAAAATGTTGTAGAAACGGTGCATCGGCATTCAGTCAAAACCGCAAGTGCAAACATGCATCCACAAGGGAAATCCTGATACCTACATCTCCTTTTCACCTATAACTTTTTGCACATGTCAATCTACAAGACAGATCAATTCAAGTTTCATCGCCAATCTTCAGCCGGAATCAGCAACTTCTCAGCCAAGTCTCATCGCCAGAGCAACTCCTGGGTTTTCAATCAGACCAGAATCATTTGCCTCTCTCTTGTTATTTCACATTCGGCTTCGGCGAGTAGCGGAACGGGGAGGCGCGAGGGCCGTCCGACAGACTTCTCATAGGCTGCTGCCCATTGCGAGCAAAAGAGCCCTGAGTCTTGATGCCATGGCTGTTCCTGCCGTTCATGCTGCTCGAGTGTGCCATTCTGCTCGAGTGTGCCATTCTCTCGGCTTGCATTGTCTGGTAGAAGTAGGAGGAGCTTGCCATGTCCTTGAGGTTGATCAGTGGCTTGAGTGCTTCCACCACCTGGCTCATCAGCGGCCGTGCTTTGGGGTCCCGACTAAGGCAGGCACGTGCAAGCTGTGCTGCCTTCTGAGCACCTTTGACTGAGAAATTACCCTCCAAGCGAGGGTCAATTAGCTTGTAGAAGCGCTGCCTCTCTCCAAGTAGGGGACGTGCCCATTCGACAAGGTTGTGCTCACCGTTTGGACGGTTCTTGTCCATTGACCTGCGCCCTGACATCATCTCGAGAAGCACCACCCCAAAGCTGCTATACGAAGTTATTACGCATCACTCTTTGATGTCAAATGACCTGAAAATTAATGGAAAGACAAGAAATAAATGAAGTCAGATTACAACAAAAATCAGACAGCTAGGCATTAGGGTAAAAGGAATATTAAAGAGTGTTTGACTAGAGGAAATAAAGGATATTAAGTTTTAATGGAACAAAGAAATCAAATAGCATTTCACAGCTTTGTGCCAATAATTCCCTTAATTGTTTTCCTGTAGAAGTGTGGACTGACGAGAAACGAACGGATAGATTCAATATGCCTACATACACTGTAAACAGGTCAACTAATTAAACTTTGTATGTTAGTGGCATGGTTTCCCAACTCAAAAACAGTAAGAATGATGTGGCACTAAAGCATCACAATGTCTTCCTGTGATCAGAAGTACCCATCTTTAAACTTCTACATAGAAGGAAACAGGACAACTAATTAAACTTTGTATGTTAGTGGCATGGTTTCCCAACTCAAAAAAAGTAATAATGACGTGGCACTAAAGCATCACAGTGTCTTCCTGTGATCAGAAGTACCCATCTTTAAACTTCTACATAGAAGGATCGATCCATGCATAACTGATGCAAGTAACACAATTTGCAAATCACCAGAGCTTAATCTGTTTTCATATATAGCAAGATCCATATAGGTTTGTCGTGCATGCTGGCGCAATTACCTGTCATGACATATTCCGGAGCTGCATAGCCGTAGGTGCCCATTACTCGAGTAGAGACATGAGTTTTATCACCTACAGGAGCATCTTTGGCAAGCCCAAAATCTGAGAGCTTTGCATTGTACTCCTGCATGAGCAATGCAAACACATGAAACAATGCTTTTTAAAGCCACATACTGCACAGTGCTATACATGGATTTGCACTTACCGCATCCAGCAGAATGTTAGATGTCTTGAAATCACGATAAATAACTGGTCTTCCAGCTTCTTCGTGAAGGAAAGCAAGACCTTTAGCTGCTCCTAGAGCGACCTTCATTCTGATGGCCCATGGGAGAGGAAGCGACCCTGTGTATTTGAGTATATTGATTTATTTTAAGCTTCAGCAATCCATCTAATTAATTCAAATTTTGCAACAATAGTAAAAAAACTGCAAAGCAACAGGTACTGTAACATGATTAAGGATCAGGTCCTTAAGGGAAAGAGAGACATTATAAAAGGGAAGTGAAACGTGGAAACAAGTCAGTCACATACTTCTGAATAGATGGTTATCCAAACTGCCACGAGGCATAAACTCATACACCAGCAATCTTTGGTCATCTTCAACACAATATCCAATTAACTTGACCAAATTGGGATGGTGAAGGTTCCCAAGAAAATCAACTTCAGCCTGCAAATAGTGAAGTAAAACAGAGTATGAGACACAATCACAACAAATCAAATGGAAAATAAGTAGACAAGATATAAATAAATTAAACTTGAAACAATACAACGGGCACATACCACCCATTCTTTGTGCCCTTGAAGCCCGTCATGATTGAGCGTTTTAACAGCTACTGTAAGGCCTGTACCAGGTTTCACAGGAGCTGTTCCGTTCTCTTCAATCCACCCTTTAAAAACACATCCAAACCCTCCTTCCCCAAGAAGACTTTCGGGCCTGAAGTTCCGGGTGGCACATTTCAGATCATTGAATGCAAACTTGCGCAGCTGAGAGGCAACTTTTATTTCCTCTCCAACTTTAGATGCAGATGAACTGCTCTCGGCATTACTGGTAGTTGTTGAACCTGATACCACTGATGCAACTGGTTGATTCCTGCTACCGTTTTCTGTTGACTTCCCTGCTGTTGCACGGAATATGTGATAGTTTAGTACGCTATATTCATGAAAGAGTTTTCTGGACAATAAGATAAGCCCACACAACCACCTTAATAAGAAACATAACTTCTAGAGAATATGGGGGAATATGTGAAGTAGGGAGGACATATAGTAAACTATAACTTCTCACAAAAGACAACTAAAATAAAAATAAATATGCACCAAACGTCTGTGAAAGAGAAATGTATGGACATAGTTTATGGGAAGAAAAAGAAAGAGACAGAAGAGCAACATATATCTTGAAAGTGTCTAAGAACGACCATTGCCATTCTGAAACCTCTAAGCCTATAACCACAACAAGAATCAAAATCTACACATTGCCTTGCTGAAAAGGAAGTAAAAAAATAAAAAAACAAAGTAAAGCCCATCGTACAATCAGAAACTTGCTCAAGCTAATAATGAATTTTAGCAGCACCCAGTTAAAGATGTAGACCATCGTGCTAAATATGGTACAGAATCTGTTAATGCCCCAACTTACACGAGTTGTGGTATTCATATTTTCATATCCTTGCTGAATTACTAACATGGGCACTTAACTGCTATGTTGACATCCTTTCACCTCATACTTTTCCATGCCTTTACGCTTATTATTTATTTAGATCTGAATCATAATTATGAAAAAGGCATTCACCTTGTACTAGCAGAACATTAATAGCTGATTAGACTCCTTAACCCTTTCTTTCCATATGTTTTGGCACTGCTTAATTTGGCAGATGCTAAAGAACCTTCTAGACCCATATCACTGGGATTAGCAAAGATCCAACTAGAGAGGCACCGCAGCACAGTTTACCACAGCATGCCAATTGCACACAAAAAAAGGGCCTTGAGATCTAGCATTGCGTTGAGCGTCACACACAACAAAAAAAAGAGTAAATACCAACTAAACTGTAATCCAAAATGGCTTCATAAAGAAATTAATTTCTAGGGACCTCATAAAATAATGAATTTATTTTATTGCATCAGGATGCAGAAAATCAGTTCTGGTACAAATGATTTGACAATATAACAACCATTTGAAAGATCACACCTGCTGCAACATTACATTATGAAAACCAGAGTCAGGCAGATGAGTCTTCACATATCAACATACCGTTTCCAATAGAGATGTTGGCAACACATCACAGCTTGAAATGTGCCACAAGATCTAGCGACTGCCAACTGGGCGGAGCTAAAAATAGACAGTGACAAAATACTCATGCAAGTAGTCCCATGAACTTGCTCCTCCATGACTCAAACTACCATGTGCACTGCGGCTCAGCTAGAAGTACGCTTGTTTAACATGATTTGCCAACAGTTGCCGACCGTTACATTTTTGAATGCCGGGTGCACTAATTAGAAGTCCATTCAAATATTCAATGCCCAAGGAGCTGTAGCTCCCAGCTGTACTCGCACTTCGCAATCTCCCTCAGCGTCAGCATACTAACTACCAAAATGCACACGTCCGCAATATTTGCAATTCAAAAACTACAACTTCAGCGCCAATCGACAAGACGACAAGCATGACATGCATTAAATCATACCTAGATATCCACAACGACATGACACACGAAGCGATTTTACGTTACGAGTCACGATATCAGTTATTCGGTTGCTCGCACGAGCGAATCTCATCTTTTACACTATCATCAGTGCCAGCAATCGTGACGGAACACATATCACTCCAGGTGCAAGAAGGAAAAGAGACGCTTACTGCCGTGAGTGCTTGCACTGCTGGTGGAAGTGTCGACCTTGGAACGCGGCGGCGCCGGGCAGCTCCCAATGGGCCACAGACGGATGCAGCACCCTGTGGCGACCGTGGTGTCTTCCCCGCCCTTGGGGGACGCGCGCCGCCTGCTGCTGCCGCGGCGGCTGCGGCGGCACCACCCCCACCGCTCCCGCTCCTCCTCCCCGGAGCTCTCCCACCCGTCGAACTGC
>LAPY01005527.1:3530-15647 GCA_000970635.1 Eragrostis tef | reverse complement strand
GCCCCCGCCGCATCGGGAGCGCCTTATCGAGGTAACAACGCCGCACGGAGCCCCAGCGCCACGAACACCACGCCGCACCAGCGTCGCCGAGCGGGAGCCAAGCAAGCCAAGCCAAGCCGCACTCTTCCCCGACAAGCACGCCGCCGTGGACTGGGGAAGGCAGCGGGTGGTGGTGGAGGTGGGGGGAGTGGGGAATAAGCGAAGCGAAGGGGAAGGAATAATGGATTGTGTCAAGGCACAGGAGGAGAGAGAATGTAGTGAGTGTAGTAGAGAGAGAGAGACAGGGCTGCGAAGGGAAGGCACAAATGTTCCTCGCCTCCCTTTTCTTCTTTCGGAAGCACGTGGCCTACATGGCTACCTTTTTCCGCGTGCGCCGGCACTGCGTCGTGGGGCCAGCGCTGGAGCCTGATGATGTGGCAGCCACGTGGATCTGACCCGGTCAACGTCCGCGATCACCGCGGTCGTTTGCGTTTCCTTCCCCGTCTCTACCGCTTGAAGGGAATAATCTCTTTCTCTATTTTTTTTATGCAACGAACTGAATGGAATACTTCACGGCTGATGATGATGCTGCAAACATGGCAGAATGTACCTTGTATAGAAAACTTGGCGATGGTATCGTCGCCATTAGCATCAAGACAAGAGCTCCATGCTCGCCCAATCAGTGATCCTAACAAGGCCACCATGGGGATTTCTTTTTAATTAGCTCACCGTCAAGTACATTCTGGTTCTAATAGAGTACGAAAGATATTTTAGTTTATTAAGGACTGCGATCGTATAACCTGGAAGGAAATGCTGGTGCTGCCTGCTAAGAGAGCAAAAGGGTAATAGAACTTAAGCTAACCATTGTCCCATATGTATAAAAAAAAAATCAGAGTAGCTTATTTTACAAGTTGACTCGTCTGCCCAGCTCTAACCATATAAAACCAATCTGGATGTTCTCAACCACATTGTGAGTTCTGATCCTCACAAAATTGCAAATAGGAGTAGGTGTGTTGTACCTACTTTTCCCGTTCATCCTTGTCCAATGAAATGATTAGGCAGTGTCATTCTGTAACATACCTATCAGCCTCTGACCCTTGTAATAATAATAAAAAGGAAATCCTTCAAGCAGTAGCATTATTCTCTTGCATTGACCTTAGATAACATGGACTCTCACATGCACCGGCAGGAGAGTGGCTCGTTTGACTCGCGTGTCTCATTGATCAGGTCGTCGAACATATTACAAATTCCTAGATGGGAGAAATTTCAAAGGCTCACATGCAGATGGTCACCAATCACCGTCAGGGAACTTTAAATTTGAATTTTTATATATTCAGATTGCGCATGTGTAGTACTAGATCTCGTGTGCTGTGGCTGTCACAGTTCAAATGTCAATGGCCCGTCGGCTAATCTGGTTGCCTGTGCAAAACAATCACTTGTGCTTCTGTATTGCTTTTCCTGTGAAGAATGATCAATCCTCTTTCATTATAAGCTGAAAGGGTTAAAGCGATATATATTCTAGAACCGTAGACAACTGTCTGTCTGGCCATACCAAACATGATGGAAGAAACGCAATAGCAGAGACACTCATTACCGAGGATTATCCACATATTTTTGTAGCATGAATATCAATGAGTAGCAACTTTACTAAGCAAAAGGAACCGCCTAAAGATGCAGCGCAATGTATGAAAGATAAAACATAATATGCACATTGCTTTCTGTACATCCGGGAATGTTCTATAAAATACAAAAAAAATCAGATATATATGAGCGTATATTATTAATTTTTTGCAATAGCACTATTATGAACATGTTTCTGTACAACCATATAAACAAGGGTATAGAACAAAATTTCTAAAAAAGAATGATTTTCACAAACGGAAAGAATTACTACCAACAAAATCGTGGTTATCTATGCAGTCAACCCTGATCCTTGGGTCTCTTGCTGGAATGAAGACAATCTTCAAGGTATTATCTACGCAAACTCATTGAATGCCTGTGCTCCTCTAGCAACCTTGATGAACACATCCTCCAGGGTGGTGTCAACTAGGCCCCAAGCATGAATTGTGAGTCGACGTTTTGCATTCTCAACTGCCTGGAAAACTTGAGCTATTTTCACTTCCTGCTTCGGAAGCTCAAACTTCTGAGTTCCAGATAAGTGATAGATCTTGTTTGCACTGGGAGAGAGTTGACGGACTAGCTGTTCAACCTCCCGCTCTTGTCCTGGAGCTGTTGTCATTGTGAATATGTACGTGCCGCCAAATCTACCCTTTAGCTGCAATGCATAATGCATTCAATTGCAGAAAATGCGTTTTGGGTTTGACTTTGAAGTAACTTTTGCAAGCAAAAGAAGGTAGTGTACCTCTTTAGGATTTCCAAGGCACTGGAAGCCGCCATCAACAAAGATGCCAAGTCGATCACACAATACTTCTGCCTCTTCCATTGAATGTGCTGGAAGAATCACGTTTGATTACTCACTTGTTCAGAAATCAATCTTTTTAGTTTCAGATGCATTAAAGTGATGAGGACTCCAGAATTTAGATGCACAAGTGGACAAGAAAGGAGCATTACTAGTAAGAACAATTGCACGGTCTCTCTTGGCCTCCTTCACAACATTCCACAGGTTATTTCTCGATGCTGGATCTAGTCCCGTGCTTGGCTCATCCATGAACACAACCTGTTTTTTAAGATCCATAACCTTTATATTGTTTGATAGGCGATAAATGACAAAACAAATAGAAAAATAATATAAATATTACTTTAGGATCCCCGATCAATGAAATTGCCACAGCAAGCCTTCTTTTCATGCCTCCACTGTATTTTTGCACTTTCTTATCACCGACGTTACCATGAAATAGATTTACACTCTTCAGGGAGTCATCCACAGCCTGGCAGTAGAGAAATTTTATTGTACAAAGACTGAGATAGAAGGATAATAACCAATAAATACGAGCTGAAAGTAAAAGGCATATAGATTTGGATTATTATTTGACACCAAAATATTATAGAGGTACCAGATTGGAGGTACCTTCACTAAGGCAGCACCTTTGAGGTTTTTTAATCTGCCATAAAAGAACAGATGTTCTTTTCCTGTCAATGTCTCCCACAGCAAGCTGCATCAAAATTACAATTATTACATCATTTGATCATTTGAAGAACTTTTAACCATATAAGTACTAGAGGAGAGTAATTACTCATGTTGCAGGCACACGCCCATATTTGTATATATGTTACTCATCTCCCTGTTTATATCCATCCCATGTACAAAGGCAGTGCCAGATGTAGGCTCAACAAGTCCAATCATCTAACAAAAGAACGAAAATAAAATTATCAAGTTGCATTAAAAGATAAAAGACTTATGCAACTTCTGCAAAAGGAGGAAGCAGCATCCATTTGTCACAATTTTGTATCATACCATGTTAATGAAAGATGTTTTCCCAGCTCCATTAGGACCAAGCATTCCAAAGCACTGGCCCTTTTGAAGGACAAGAGATAATCCACGAACAGCCAGCTTGTCAGGGTTTCCATCCCGTCCGGGATAAACCTTCCTGAGATTATCACATATGATGCCAAGTCGATCACACAATACTTCTGCCTCTTCCATTGAATGTGCTGGAAGAATCACGTTTAATTACTCATTTGTTCAGAAATCAATCTTTTTAGTTTCAGATGCATTAAAGTGATGAGGACTCCAGAATTTAGATGCACAAGTGGACAAGAAAAGAGCATTACTAGTAAGAATAATTGCTCGGTCTCTCTTGGCCTCCTTCACAACATTCCACAGGTTATTTCTCGATGCTGGATCTAGTCCCGTGCTTGGCTCATCCATGAACACAACCTGTTTTTTAAGATCCATAACCTTTATATTGTTTGATAGGCGATAAATGACAAAACAAATAGAAAAATAATATAAATATTACTTTAGGATCCCCAATCAACGAAATTGCCACAGCAAGCCTTCTTTTCATGCCTCCACTGTATTTTTGCACTTTCTTATCACCGACACTACCACGAAATAGATTTACACTCTTCAGGGAGTCATCAACAGCCTGGCAGTAGAGAAATTTTATTGTAAAAAGACTGAGAGGAAGGATACTAACCAATAAATGCGAGCTGAAAGTAAAGGGCGTATAGATTTGAATTATTTGACACCAAAATATTATAGAGGTACCAGATTGGAGGTACCTTCACTAAGGCAGCACCTTTGAGGTTTTTTAATCTGCCATAAAAGAACAGATGTTCTTTTCCTGTCAATGTCTCCCACAGCAAGCTGCATCAAAATTACAATTATTACATCATTTGATCATTTGAAGAACTTTTAACCATATAAGTACTAGAGGAGAGTAATTACTCATGTTGCAGGCACACGCCCATATTTGTATATATGTTACTCATCTCCCTGTTTATATCCATCCCATGTAAATAGGCAGTGCCAGATGTAGGCTCAACAAGTCCAATCATCTAACAAAAGAACGAAAATAAAATTATCAAGTTGCATTAAAGGAAAAAGACTTATGCAACTTCTGCAAAAGGAGAAAGCAGCATCCATTTGTCACAATTTTGTATCATACCATGTTAATGAAAGATGTTTTCCCAGCTCCATTAGGACCAAGCATTCCAAAGCACTGGCCCTTTTGAAGGACAAGAGATAATCCACGAACAGCCAGCTTGTCAGGGTTTCCATCCCGTCCGGGATAAACCTTCCTGAGATTATCACATATGATAGCTTGGTTTGCATTGGGATCTATCAAAAGTTGCTCGACTACCGCTCTCTGTATAGAATTCATCAATGCACGAAATGTCAATAAGTAATGTAGAAAAGTCTGATAAAGGCACAGCATGAGAGATAACCTACTTCTTGAACAACATCTGGCTTCTCCATATCAAGAATGATTTTGGAATCCTGTTGGACAAAGCTAGGCTCATGCAACGATGGTGTAAGCTTCTTCTGTAAACACCTGAAGCAAGATAAAGGATTTTTTCTGGCCCCGCCGCCTAACATAAAGGCTTGATCCAAATAGAATGCTAACATGAGCAGTAGTGCCCATTCTACACTCATGATGATCAAGACATCACGCATTCCATTGATGGGATCTTTTAGATTCTCCCATGTCATACCAGTGGTTCCCATAGTGCCTCCAGAGAATGCATACTGACCAAGTTCGTATAGTCCTCGATAGAGAGAAAATCCTGGGACAGTCTCCATGACTAATATCCAACCATCTGATAGACAAAATCAAACTTATTCGCAGTGTTATGTAAACCGAGTTATAAATTATAAATAGATAAGTAACTTACAGGGAAAAGTCGTGTCCTCAACAAAAAGGCGGAAAAGAAATGCCCCTAGTAAGCCAGATCCAAATACATACATGTAACCAATCACTATAGCAAGAGGCAAATGGAATTTGTCAGTCCACTTTCAAAAGACAAAGCTTTGACATGGAAGTTACAGGTTTGAGTCACTAACCTATTGCTGTCCTGACTGATGAAAAGAATATTGCAGCAAAGAATGCAGTAGCAATCTGTAAATTTATACAGATGAAGAAAAAAAGTCACTAACCTGTTGCTGTCCTGACTGATGAAAAGAATATTGCAGCAAAGAATGCAGTAGCAATCTGTAAATTTATACAGGTGAAGAAAAAGACAAATTGCACTCTGTATTCATTGACTCTGAAAAAGTTGAGACCTGCTCAGAAGAAGAAAAATTGAAATTGTAGGTTTTTGTTTTGCCACAATAGCATATTCGTGAGTAAATTATGAAGCATGATTACCAATCAAGGAACCAAAAATCACAAAGAATAACATATAGACAACTGACAGAGCAAGGAAATAGGAATAAGATATCAGCCAATATGGTCCATCCTTCAGGCCATGCATTCTCATCATAATTCTTAGCTTCTGCTGCTTCTCATAAACCAGATATGTCAGCATAACCTGGAAAAAATAGAGTTACTTTGCAAACTCTATATCACTGACTGCCAACATGATCAACATATTTCTTGCAGCCGTACTTACGGCAGCACAGTTCATACTCACTGGGAAAAGTAGTTCAATGATCCATGTGAAGAACAACGCACTAAGAAGAGAAGAGAGATCGAGCCGGAAACTTGTCCCAACTTTGGGCATGTCTTTTACATATTCAAGTAGCATTTCTACCCAAGTTCCTTTGATAGACTTGAGATAAGCATTGGATACCTGCAGTAAAGAAATCATAAGCTGCAGGAACAACAGCAATGCTTCATAACGCACTGAATTACTAAGAGCTAATATTACAAAACACAAAGCACGTACTGCATTCACCAAGCGTGGAACCCGTAATGTTGAGATAAATGAGTATGCAGTGTCGTCATTATAAGTAGAGTTGTACCAAACATTGACACCAAGGCCATACTCTGTGGTGTTCAAGAAGTCATAACCTGCCAAGATGAAGTGATTATAATTCACGCCAATGCAAAGGAGCACCACTATTTGTATGAATGAAGTTCTGTCGTGACAGTTGTAATATTAGATTTAGTGATGACATTGATGTATTTAAGAGCAGTTTTATCGGTGGGGTTTCACAATTTCTTTTGAGAAATAGCATAGACATGGGAAGCCCTATGAATTCAGACAAAATAAAAATGAGAGCATCAAGATATGAATAAGAACCTGCAATAAATTCATTCAAATTTCCTCCTCTTTGTCTGTAACCCCTAAAGAATTCATTGTTGATAATCGATGCACTTTCACGCCATAATGGGGCACCTTCGACACATTGTACATCTGGTTCATTTCAAAAGTGCATCAGAGCTGCAGTCTTAGTATACCAAGACTCTGCGAAAACAATAGAATGCAACAGTGTACTTAAAAGTTTATTTGTATAGCGTGAATGGAAGCATACACTAAATATTTAACATGAGTGTGATTTCTTGAACTGGAACTAGTTGTGTTATTTATTTTAGATTGTGTTTGAATATGAAACAAACAAATTATCATGGCAATATGAAGGTGCAGTATATATTTATAATGCTGAGCTTTCTTCTGCAAGTAGATAGTATATTACTGTTGATGTGCTTCTGTCAACATCAAAACAAAAGCAGCATACATTTAACCTAAATATTATTATGTGAAAGAAAGATTCTTGTGTACAACTAGTGGAAGTTCCAGATCCAAAAAAAAAATTCATAGAAATTCAGGCAGTTTTGAAGCAACTTGCATCCCAAACAATTTAAGGTTTCTTGTACAAAATCACAAGTCAGCATCTCAAGAAAGGATTATTCTACTTACTGATCAGAAAGGGTATGCCCCCAGTATTATAAGTAATGGTCTGTGACATGTATGGTAGGCACATAGGCTGGACCAGATACAAAGTACGGCCAAAGGAAAATGCAGGCTCCAGCAATTGAGTGTACCATGGCTGTGTGTCTGAGCCCTAATACAAGTGAACCCAGTGAAAAAAACATGCATAAAAAAAAGCAGCATAATGTACAAGAGAGGCACTCATTTGGCAACTCACCGCGACTATCTTGGAGAGGACATCAAGGAAATCTGTTGCATTCAAAGAAGGAGAAAGGGCAGGGAACAACCTTCTCGAAATAACTAAAAATAGGAAGGTGGTCAAGAATTATAACACATTCACCAAACTATGTTCAATTCGAAGTGTGCTTAGTTGTACTGTGACCAGTGCATACTTTCAGCGATTGCTGGGTCCTTCCCCGTGAAGAGGACCGTGGCGGGGCACGACCAGGAATCACGGCATGATGGATCAGGCAGATCACTGAACGGTTGAGAGGATGACCTTACAGCCCGAAAATCCGCACGGGGGACCTGAATCAGAGCCGGCCACCGTGGGGGACTGGGAATCGGGCAGCTGGCAACCTGGTCCAGCGTCGAGTACTGGATGCCACACTGTTTCCTCGCACAGCGTCCATCCACACTGGCCTCCACGCAGACACACCCGCATTTGTATTTGGGCGTGTCGAGCTCGTTGTTGATGATGTTCTGGAGCACGATGAGAAGGACGCAGATGAGGATCGGGAAGAAGGTGATGCCGATGTTTGTCTTGAGGTTCCGTTTCTGCAATGCAGCAAATCTGAGATTAGGCGCTGCTCATGGAGCTGTCTCATGCTGCTTGAGAAAGGAAAAGGAGCAAAGCCTCGAAACTGCTTCATTTAGGCATAATTTGGTGCACTATTACTTGCGAAACCTGCAACAAATTTGGTGCAACTTACTTGTTTTCTTGCTCGGCGGATGTAATGCTGTTCGCTCTTATATGCCAGAGCAAGAAAGCCTCACACGACAAGGCTACCTACCGGCCTTGCGTCACCAAACACACCATGCACACAGATTACTACTAAACCAGAGCCTAAGTCTCACAATTCAGCGTGCGAGATCATAAAAAGGAAGTCAAAACCCACCGCACCCACATCACTACACGATCAAACAACTACTCGAACCGGTCAGGCAAATCCGCAAGCACCTTGCGCGCACAAGAGGCAGAGCAAAAACAGATTCACTGAAGAGATTAAAAGAAGGACTGGGATCAGGAGTGGGAACGGGAATAGAGAGGGGGTGGTGCCCAGACCTGAAGGCAGAGGTTCTTGCGGAGGAGGGCGTTGGCCTGCGTCGTGAAGCTCGCGGGGCCCCTCGGGGAATCCATGGCTCGGGAAGCGGCGGCGGCGGCGGCGAGGCAGGTGAAGAAGCAGAGCCGAGGGCCGAGGCCCCGAGAGGCGTTAAGAATTGGGAGGTGGAGAGGCCTCAGGGGAAAGGCGGATTTCAACTTTACCCGCTTTATATATCGCCGCAGGAACACCGCTCGCCGATTGGCTCCCGCCAAAGCGGTGGAAGTGGAACAACGCGTCAAAACCCAACAACAATTCAAAAGCGGTGATGCGTTCAATTGCTTACTGTCAGCAAAAGCGGAAAACGAGAAAAACATTTTTTTCAAAAACTGCAAAACAGCATGAACAGAAGAATCAGGAGACGGAAGAATCTGGACTGTCAGAATCGGTTTGCGACTGGAGAGATGTCCACAAGAATGACGAGATCATTGGCGGAGCTGCTTGTATTCATGGGCATGCATATGAATGCCCAAAATTTCAGAGCAAAACAAAATCACATGTACAGCCAACAGGACGCATCTCAAAAAATTCCACAAAAGCGGACAACAGTCAGCAGGAAGCACGATTCCATCTCTGAATCTCATGAATCCCAAGAATCCACCTCCTCCAACCATGTTCATTGAAGCTTGGTATTGTAAAAGAAAATATTTCTCTTTACCTTTGCCAAATTTTTCATTGTCGTCGTCCAAATATGAATGCCCGGCCAAGCAATCTCAGCTCTGCACTGGACGAGATGGAACTCCTTCGAACGACCACGTGTCTTCTGGGTGTATGGAGAGGAGTATTTCGCATGTATATAATTTGTCTCTGGCTAAAATCGTAGTACTGGCTTATGTCAGGAAACATATACAGAAAATGTGTTGTTCCTTGTTTCAAAACGTTGAAAACATTTGTGATTAGGTTGCACAAGAGGAACGTTGATGCAATCGGTATGTACCTAGTGGATCCAATGGCTAGAGTCATGTCGAGGGAGCTCTACATCAGCCTTTAGGCCACGGGCCTTCAATTAAGTGTTTTGTTAGACAAAGCTACAACTGAGGAAGTTGCTTACACTAGATATACCCCGGACACTGTCAGTGTCAGGGAAGAGCTTTTTGCGACTGATCGACGAAATCAGCCCACGGAGCAAGCCCAAAACTCGTGGAAAACGGACCGGCTCGGATGTCAACCGGGTTGAGCCAGGCCTGAACAGGTTTTGGGCTGAGCCCATAATGTTAGTAGGTCTGTCAGCCCAATAAACTCTCGTTGATACCGAGAACGTGATGATTTATGTGTTAAATCACTTGAGCTAAAATCAAAGATCATTTAACTATTGCGGATGGGTGAGTGAGTATGTTAAAGCAAACTATGCGATAGTTTGCTTTAACATACTCACTCGGCATCCATGCAGTTTGTTTGCACGACATCCATGATCCATGCAGCTTTTGATCATTTTACTTTTGATTTTCAGTGTCTCCTAACAAATTTTACACAAAAAAGAACGTGGGGATTCTTTCAAGTGGTTAGGTGAATGCGAATCTACCCTGGGCCCCTGACGCTTGAAAGCGATGCATCAACTCCTACCTGTCAGCGTGGGCTTTGATCCTTCCCCAATTCGCATGGCAGACGCCAGCAAGTGATTCTGGACAAGAATTGGACAAAAATTCCGAACCCGTAAGTATACCAACGAGTGGGATGCTCAAGCTAGAGAATGCAGACACACTCTTTCTCTGCTCAACAAAGCAAAGGACTTGCGGTTACTTATGTCCATGTTCCTGTCCATCGAAGCAGATGCACAATGGACAATGCGTTCCTGCGGTGTACGAAAGAGAAATTTGAAACAAAAAGGACTTATCCGGGGGCTGAATTGATGAGGCGACCCTATATTCTGGCCCAATTTATGGCTCAGCTAACTAATTGAACAACCACCCGAGTGGCCGAGTCACACTATTTCAACCACGAGGACATCATGTGGTTCTTCAGACATTAGCCGTCCTTTTAGTTGTGCCTTTCGTGCCTGCTGCTAATCATCAGGCGGCCACTAATTAAAGCGATTTCAGATGAACTGGCTAGTTGTTGGCATGTTGCCACTTGCCAGGCACGTTTCCTGAACGATTTCAGTTGAAGCTATGGCTAGATCTTCGAAGCAGCATGTCGATCGGCTACTATCTGTCAGCCAAGCATGACAACTGACAAAACTTAGCCCCTGCATGCTTGATTTCTACTCGAAATAATAGCTCCCTTTATATAAAAATCTGTCAGCCAATGACAACCGACAAAACTAAGCCCCTGCTCGATTTCTTGATAGGCAAAAATGTCTTTTCTCGATCCAAAAGCTGGTTTTAGCCCGGTTGAGCCAGCTTCCTGGTCTAAAAAAACATGACCCTTTGCTTTAACATACTCTCTCCATTCTGATCGTTAATTTTGCAATGTGCTTGCTTACGATACTCTTAAACTTTACTCTATGCAATTTCGACCTCCAGAAGCAATCAGACCAGACCACGCATTCATTATTTCATTTTCCGGATCGGTACTCTGTGTGCCACCACATGCCGACACCATTTACGCAACGCAAGTGCGATCAACGTGGAGCCACTAATTACACCGCGATTGGACGGCGTGACATGACGCGCGCAGGTAAACCACGGCTATTAGATCGAGTATTAAATAAAATTTAATTACAAAACTAACTGCAGAATCTTTGGTCTCGAGACGAATCTAACGAGAATAGTTAAGCTGTAATTAGACGATGTTTACTGTAGCATTACTGTAGCAAAACATAGATTAATTAGACTCATTAGATTCTTCTCGTGAAGATTGTACCCATTTGTAAAAAAGTTTTATTATTAGACTTTATTTAGTATTAGATTCTCTTTTTTAGAGCCTTTCAAAATTTAGTGTTAAAAGTAAATGAACAATGCCTGCGACCGGTGACCACAGTACGCGCGTGCTGCCCGTGCGCCGCTGGTCTGCATCCAGAACGAAACGAACAAGTAGCCGACCATGCAGTTACTTCGGCGCTGTGGCGGTGCAGGTCGTGTGTCGTCGCCTCCTCGACGGGACGAGCGAGGACGCCCAGAGCGAGCGACGGGCAAAGCAAAGCAGGGATCGCATCGCAGGAGCCCAAGCCGAGCACACTAGCGGCTCGACGGCCCAGCTGCTCGCATTGATCGTTGCTTCTTCGTCACATGCGCACGCCTGCAGCGCGCCCCAGCTCTGCACGCGCGGCGGGGCAGAGCTTCTGCACCCTGGCGCCGCGGCCATGCATGGCCGGCCACCCGTTCGATCGTCGCCAGACGCTGGGGGCCCGATAAATCTGATGCGATGGCGGTTTCGTGCAGCAAAAGGCCTACCCTGCCGCGCCGTTCCATCTCTCGATCGTGCTCTTCGTTCATTCATTCAGCCGCTCCGTACTGTTCGTTTTTTTGGAATATTGTCATTTAGTAATACTAATTAAAATTTAATTATAAAACTAATTGCAGAACTTTGTGCTAATTTGCGAAACGAATCTAATAAAGGTAATTATGCCGTAATTAAGTCATAATTAGAAGATGGTTAC
>LAPY01005525.1:4373-14433 GCA_000970635.1 Eragrostis tef | reverse complement strand
CGCCCCCCCCCCCCCCCCCCCCCATCTATTTCTCTCAACTTTATATTATGTAACTTTGATCCACATATATATTAGACAATGGAAATTCTGACCTGTTAAGAGAGAAAAGTTAACTAAGAATAAATAAAATCATATGTGTATTGATCCAAAAAGGGGCGCCACCGACCAGCATTGTATATAAAGAGAACTATTGTGAAGAGTTTGGTTGCGAAACCATACCTAGGTTGAGGCACTTTTATTATCAGGTTTCTGCATTTGAAACAAATATTAGGATGATATCAACGAAGAAAATATATAGTAACATGCATTATCATGTGATGGTTTCAACAAACGTAAAAAGGAGGCAGAACAGATATTAGGATAGAAGATGTATACTGCTTTTTCACAACATTTTCCAACTGTGACGTTCATATCGGACAATGTAAAATTCTGACCTGTTCAGAGAATAAAGCCGACCGAAGATTCAATAAATTAAGTATACTGATGGAAAACAGGGACCAATAAACCATTATAGAGAACGAACAATTTCATTCAGATCATAGCAGACAAATCATATTGTTTGATACATCATCACAGTACATAAATTAACTATTGTTTGAATTGTTGCCCGCGAAACTAACTATTGTTTGAATTGTTGCATCATTGGAGACTCAGTGAGCAAACCATAATGGAGGAAGGCAGTTGGATGCTCGTTCAGGTATGAACGACCACGGATATAGCCCATTATTTCTACCTCAGCTGGCTTGTCTCCAACATAGGCGTTTAACTCCTGTCGATTCTCAAATAGCTGAACTTCCATCTTACCCACAAGCTTTATTAACACGGCAAGATTTCCTGTGCCGTAAATTGAGGATTCTTGATGTGGGCACAAGGTGGGAGACAGGCCTGGTTTACCCATGCAATACACACCCATGTCGGTGTTGTCCCGGTGATCGCTGTCATTCTCTGATTCATCAAGCTGCTTAGTGTCATTTTCTGATTCATCAAGCTGTCGGGTTGGCCGTGAAGCAGTCGCGGTCGACGACGCAGGGCAGGAGCTCGACCACAAGGACGATTCTCGAGCACCATTTCGTGGATGGTACTGGAAGGGAGAGGAATGGGAATTAGCTAGGTTTAGGGCAACTCGGCAAGAGAGTGCGGATGTCAGAGCCAGAGGGTACTTTTGTACTGGTCCGAATGTGCCATACACCGCGCAGGCCCAGCCGTCATTTGCTCAGCGGACTGATCGAAGCCATGTACATATACCAAGTTGACCCTAATCGAACGGTCTGGGCAAATGGCCTAGCACTAGTAATCGACCGGTGTGTGCGAGTCGCATCAACAGCACTGCACCTCCAAATTCAGTGCTGCACACACACCCAACGTGAACCTGGCCGGTGTGCCAAACACACTGGCATTCTCCTTCACCTGTTTGGAGGAAGGCATATCCAATTCCATCCACACCCTTCGCCTATAACATACAGGCTAGACTTCATTGTGTAGCATACATCCACATCTTTGTATTTTAGAATTAATAGCATAGCATGACCAGCTAGCATGAATGAATGGATATGTCTGCATGACAGAAACTGTATAATTAAGCATGAGGAGATAAGAGAAAAACACTGTCAGAATGGCATACCACTGAAGGATAAGCTGACAGCTGCAAGTGTGTAGCTTCCGACAAACCTTTGAGTAGCATATTATAGTCTGGAGACTCCTTATGCATAAACTACACCTTCAGACTTGAAACGCTTCTTGTTGACAATCCTGCGATGAGGATCCTCAATCTCGAACTCGAGAAGGTACAAACCCTACAACTTTTGAGTAAATCTAGATCTATATGTGTATAAATATTTTTGTTTGTGCAATATGCATCCCATGATATATTTATCAGTATCTGCGAAGTCCGATGTTTTTAGACTGAGCTGAGGAATTATGTGTTCTTGCCTCCATCTGTTTTCCTTCGAATTGTGTGACCTTTGTAACTTTGAAATCTTGTGCATAGGATAGATCTAGACGAAGTGACATATTCTGAATAATAAAAAATAAATAGTTTCACAGAACCCTTTGTACTTTCAGATCGCACTGGAGGTGTTATATATGTGTGACCTTGTACTTCTCTAAATTATGGAATCTTTGCATGGCATAGATCTAGATGGCAGTGATATATTCTAACTAATAATAATTAAACAGAGTTCCATAGAACCCTTGGTGACAACCATCGACCGGGGGTGGAACTGGAAGGGAGGGAGGCTGCGGCGCTGGAATGGGAATTAGGTTTTAGGGCAACTCGGCATGAGAATGCGGATGTCAGAGCCAGAGGGTACTTTTGTACTGGTCTGAATGGGCCATACGGTGCGCAGGGCCCAGCCGTCGTCATTTGCTCAGCGGGGGTGATCGAGGCCTTGTACGTATATCAAATTCACCCTAATCGAACGGTCTGGCCAAATGGCCCAGCTAGTGCTAGTAATCGAAAGGTGTATGCGATAGCCGCATGTACCACACCACGACATCACTGCACCTCCAAATTCAGTGCTGCACAGGGCACACACACCCAGCGTGAACCTGGTGTGCCAAACACTCTGGCATTCTCCTTCACCTGTTTGGAGGAAGGCATATCCAATCGGGTGTGTGCCAAACACACTGGCATCCTGTTTCGAGTGAGTCTAAGCAACAGGACACCATCGCCATTTCGGTCATCCGCAGATATGTAGATCCTCATTTGTAGATAATTAAAAATGCAAACTAACTTGAAGGAAGCACTTTTTTATGCCTATAACATACAGGCTAGACTTCATTGTGTGGCATACATCCACATCTATGTATTTTAGAATTAATAGCATAGCATGACCAGCACGAATGAATTCTCTAGAGAATGTTTTCACCAGATACTGAAACATGATACACAAATGTATGCAACGAAAATGGCAAGTATGGCATACATCATCTATCTTAAAGTCAGATGGCAATGCATTTGAGTGAATGGATATGTTTACTGCATGACAGAACTGTATAAGAACGAGTGTACATTTTGTTTTTAAGGGAAAATGCGTGTAGCATAAAACTAAGGGTAACAAGAAATTGTCCTATCAAGAAACGATCAAGAAGAAACTTGAGCTTATGTATTTCTTTGTTATTGGGTTTTCGGTGGGACGAAAAGATATAGAGGTCTCTGATTTGTTAATGCAACATAGTAGCATGTTTTTATGTACTACACACTCTAGCACAGAAAACTAGTGGAGGGATACCTCTAAGAAACCTTGATTTCCAGTGAATTAGTGGTAACCTAAAAGCTTGAATAAACAAACCAGTTAAATGGTTCTAGCTACATTAAAGTTTCTATTTTCCTGTAAAATTGACTATCTTTTGAAACTGATATGGAACCGTACACTTGAGGCGATCCATACAATGGAGTGAATATGACGTGTATTTCTTTGCAAGAACATGATGTTAATGCAGTTTAATTAAAAAAATATGATGTGTTATTCACTTATGCATGATTATTGTTAACCAGAAAATATCATGCTCACCACAAATAATTTGTCGCATTTTACTTAATATTGCATTGATGTTATTATTGTGCTAACATTAAGTTAAAAGTACTTTGTGAAGTTCCCTTCACAATTTTCTTGTGGTAATAAGCTACCGATGCTTGGGGCCAACGGAATGTATTTTACTGTGAACTACTTAAAAATGCTACTATGTCACATGCCAGATGTTGATGACCCAAGAGTACGTCTCCTTCTGGATGCTATACAGAGCCAAGCCCCACAATGATCCGTTGGTATAGAGATATACCAGGTTTGTCGTAGTTATCAAGAAAATTATGTTGGTAAAATATTGCCATTGATGCTTTGTTATCAGCTAATAATAAGCAGTGTTTGTCTGCCACTCTTTTTCATAGATACTCCTTTTTTTCCGTTCGCAAGAAAAAAAGACAATCCTTTTCTGCGGTGTAGTGCTCCATCGTACATCAATCCTGGCTAATTTAATTCCTTTTTATTTCTCGTTAGCTATCTGATTATGGTTTTTCTTCTTACCCCTTTTCTCCATCTCAGTTGGCTTGTCCCCAACATAGGCCCAGTCGCTTCTCAAATAGCTTGACTTCCATTTTCCTGTCAAGCTTTATGAACACAAAAAATTTCCTGTTCCATAAATTGTGGAATCCATATGAGGGGACATGGTGGGAGACTGCAGGCATGGTTCACCCACCCATGTCGGTATTGTTCTGGGGATGGCTGTCATTCTCTGCTGCCACTGATCCATCAAGCTTAGTGTCATCTAAAAAAATAGATACTGCCTGCTTGGATCCCGCTATTGTTGGGAATCTCAAAAGACCTAGAACGCCCCTTTGCGACGAAGAGAACTCGGTCATCTAGGCAGTCAAGTTCCAACCATGACGATGTTAATTTCCATCATTTCTGCCGTTTACCACTGGAATATACGGAAGGACGAGGTTTTGCACAAGCCATCACTTTGGGAGTACGAGGAGTACACCTGCGAACTTCCCTGCAACTCGACAAGGTAACTACATTGAGGAGTCAGGCAGGGCATGGAGCACTTCGTCTGGCACTGTCAGCCTCTACACCTTGCATTTTGAAGTGCTTGACATGGGAAAACCCCATGAATCCCACCAACAGAGAGCTTCCTTGTTGAGGTGTGTGTGTGTGTGTGTGACATCCAATAGTCTGATGGATATTAACATGCGCGAGTGGTATGCCATAGTTACTCAAAAGCTTCAAAAGTTTTGGAACCCTCTCATCAATTAATTACTTCACATTTCATTTGAACCAATTAAAGATGTTCGGATGTAAATGGCAGCTCCAGTGACTTTTCACTAATTTTCTGGGTCCTTACAGGAGGGAGAGCGGAGAGTTCCAAAGTACCACAAGAGTGGGTTTGGGATGGAGAGAGGAAGCTGTCAACATATGATCTATCTAATCCGGCGTTCTACACCCTAGCTAGGAACCATATAACGTGTTGTTTTGAGAGAGAAATATGGGAGAAAGCTGAAGTTTACTACAACAAATATGCCCAACTGTGTGTATCCACAAGTTGATAATATCTTGTGGATTGCCATCATTGTTCCCATTTCTAAGCATGTTCGATTGCGAGCCACTCTTTACCACACCATGCACCATCATAATTGTTGGCGCAAAAATTTTGCACTACATTAATGGCTAGGTTTTGCAAGAAATTGTGTATATGCCATATGAGTAGAAGAAGGCTAAAAATATGGCAAGCCATCACAATTATGTTAGGACATGTACAACGCTACACATAGGCAGTCTCATAGCTCGTCTCATGCAATGCCACGTAGATTTTTTACTGAGGTGGAAGAGAGAGGAAGAGGAGAGAGCAAAGCCGTTGTTTCCTGTGGCAACGACCTAATGCACGCAATTTTCGCTGAATGAGACGGCAAAAGCACCGTTGTACGGCCCTCGTCGTCTGGGCACCGATTTCTTTCCTTCTTTGTAGATCCGGTGCGCCAAATCTTTTTCCCGGCCAGGTCCTCACCAGTAGCAGGCCAGCAGCACAGGCACCGCCGTCGCAGGCTACCCTTGGGCAGACATGGTTGCAGACGCCCTCTCTTTTGTGCCTAATTTTTCTTCTTCCGTGGTCCATAGTACACATCCGAATGACATGTGCACACCAATCGAAGAGGACTGATATGATTACTGTATTGAAATCAGCAAGTAAATCATATTCTATAGTGTTATTAGCACGTATATTGTGTGGATGCTCTGAAATTACATGGATATGTTGTCTGTGAACGGCTTGTTATATCGATCATTAGCACGCATAATCAAGAGCCAGGTGCTACATAAAAGCTACAAAATTAATAATATAGAAGATCACAGCAGCTATTTGATCTCTCCACAAATTAAGGGCTTTGTTGATAAATATGAGACAACTAGAAAGACTACTCATTGTATTTTTTGTCTGACAAGCACTCTGAAGATTACGTGGCTTGTATGAGACGGTCTAATAGACAACATCATTGTACCTGCCCTTATGAATAGAGATACACACCAGGGGGAGAATTGTCCTTTCCATGCCCAAAAAAACCACTAAGCCCTGAAGAAATCCCATTGCAGTCATGTTGGCCTTCTGAAACATAAGAGTGTAAAGGCGGATCAGAACTGGAGTGCACCCTTTTGGCTCTCCGCACTCATATTCCTCTATATCCTTCCTCTAAAAAGAATATTCTGTCCTGGTCATCAAGATTCCTTCCTCTATACCAACTTCCTCCGCACCCATCATTCCTCTATATTCATCCTCTATATCAACTACACAATATTTTATTCAACCATCTCCAACTACCATCAATAGGGTCCACTTGTAATTTTATCTAAATATATCCATGTGACATCTTGTTGTAACAGATTTATTGAGACGAATTTAATGGTGGAATCGGAATTTGATTTGGGTTTTTCGTTTGTGAGTTAAAACTTTTTTTAGTTTGTTGAAGCAGTGGGACCCGCCACTTTTCTCTCTCTCATGCTCTCGGCTGCCAACGCGGACGCGCAAATCTGCTTCCGCCCGTGTGGGCCCGCACCGGTAGAGGAGTCCGCTGCGTACGCTGCATTTGACGGAACTGAGCTACTACTCTATTTTAGCGGAGGCTGTAGCGTGCCCCGGTGCAGCAAATCTTTTCGCTAAACGAAGGAACCGGTGGCATACCCCAGTGCGGGTAGTCTTAGTCTGTCTAGTTGTTAGTATGCAAGAAGAAAGCTGACTCATCTCACTTTCAGTGGTCGGCCGATTCATCGCACATGTAGATCGATTGAATGAAATGCCACCTGATCAAAACTCCATCCCAGAAGCCAGCTTACATTCAGTGGCGGATCCAGGATGAAATTTCACCTGTGGCGAACCGACTACTATTATAATCTGTATAACCATCAAGCACATACAATGGAGCTTGAAACAATGAAATGCTGGTAATTAGGCATATAAAAATAGTCATGTTCATGCTCTTATCTAGAAGCATAACCGCAAAACTAAGGCTCCGACTACTAATCTGATAGTTTGACCTTGTATGGACTGTGCCGAGCACCATCATCTCATATGCAGTTGCTTCCCGCAAGTGATGAAGCCTCGTTTGAGTGCGTTGTAAGGCTGGTGATACGACCTGTTAGTGACTAGTGAGGCAGCTGCTAAACTCAGGTCTAAGGTTCCATTGACAGTTCAACGAGGCAGGAAAACGTATACATTGATGTTTGTCCGGCGTCTTGGTATGGCGGACGCCACACCTCGCCACTGTGTAGATCCGCCTCTGCTTACATTTGTTGGAGGAGAACTGGAGTTGGTGGTAGGACGGGGATACTATAATGCGGCGCTGGAAAGGGAGGAACTCCGCTTCTTAATGTTAACATGAGATCCCTCTCAGCCTTCCAAAGACGTGTTCTTGAGGTAAATATTGGTAGCCTAGAGATATCGAACAACTGACCTAAAAAAAAAGAGAACTGCTACTGTCCAACTGGAATGGTAGACTCTCGTCCAACTACTGCCATCCAACGGCTTGTAGCGTAGCACTTCAGAAGATTCGCTACTAAACAATGTTGGTCGTAACCCAGTCTACTGATTGGGTCGTACCTGTAGCATCTCTCTCCTTCAACACATATATCAGCTTTAAATGTGATGCTGTTTTCCAAATTCTGAAGGTAAATCCCTGACGTTCATGCGTATGAAAGAGTTTTCGTGTCAGACTCTATTGGTGATAAAGATACATATATTTTCTTCTTTTAAATATCTTTCTTTTCCTTTTGAGAAATGCTATGGGTACGGCCTAATCAGTATAGCTGCAGCTTAGAGCTACGCAGATATACCCAGGAAAGGTATGGCGGACGCCACCCCTCGCCACTGTGTAGATCCGCCTCTGCTTACATTTGTTGGAGGAGAACTGGAGTTGGTGGTAGGACGGGGATACTATAATGCGGCGCTGGAAAGGGAGGAACTCCGCTTCTTAATGTTAACATGAGATCCCTCTCAGCCTTCCAAAGACGTGTTCTTGAGGTAAATATTGGTAGCCTAGAGATATCGAACAACTGACCTAAAAAAAAAGAGAACTGCTACTGTCCAACTGGAATGGTAGACTCTCGTCCAACTACTGCCATCCAACGGCTTGTAGCGTAGCACTTCAGAAGATTCGCTACTAAACAATGTTGGTCGTAACCCAGTCTACTGATTGGGTCGTACCTGTAGCATCTCTCTCCTTCAACACATATATCAGCTTTAAATGTGATGCTGTTTTCCAAATTCTGAAGGTAAATCCCTGACGTTCATGCGTATGAAAGAGTTTTCGTGTCAGACTCTATTGGTGATAAAGATACATATATTTTCTTCTTTTAAATATCTTTCTTTTCCTTTTGAGAAATGCTATGGGTACGGCCTAATCAGTATAGCTGCAGCTTAGAGCTACGCAGATATACCCAGGAAAATATTAGATAGATCTGACGGTAGACCACCATAGTTCCTAGCGCTCGTTACTCCTTGACAAAATACATGTCTATGACATCAGCAAATAAATTAAAAGTCTGCAATATATTTTGACCTATGGGGATAAAATGCCCATCTAGGCCTCCAGTAAACTAGTGATTTCTCTGCAATAATTAAGCTTTGCCAGCCAGACAACAACTGGAGTCTGCCTTGCAGCAAAACCCGAAATAACTGAGCACTGAATTTCTGATAATTTAGAAATACAAAGAATAACAGTCTGCGGTGGATGTGGCACCGTTGGAACGGGAACAGTAGTGTAGGAAGAAACTGCTATAGTGTTGCTCCGTTGGAAAAGCACGGAAGTTGGATGAACAAATCAGTGCAGATAAATGATGAACCACAAATGAACTAAAAATGGCTATTGGATTTCGAATGAAAAGAAAGTGAGCCACGGGGCCTATCCTTCATAACGTTGCCAGTCAGGACACAACTGTGTATCCACCCGTCAGCTGCCTGCACCCATGAGGCTCCGGGATCTGCGGATTTACCACACCACCGGCAGCCTCAAGGCATGTCGGCCCCTGTCAGCTCGTATCTTCTCCATGAGGTTTCGCGGCCTGCCGGCTGGCTGTCGCCTTCATGCATGGGATCCAAGGCGAGCTCGCATTCTCTCCATCTCTATGGCTGCTGCAGGCGCCTCCCTCTGATTTGCTAATCCCCCATCGACGGCAGTGTCTCTTGGGAGGGAACCCAACCCAATAGGAGGCGTGAAACCATTTGCCCTCTCGATTTAGACAAAAACGATGGATAAAATAACAGGGCTCACAAATGGGGGAGAAGACAAATCTATTCATGCGAAGCAACACATACATGGCAATTACCAGCAAACAAGCTAGCTTACAACCAGATGATTCGCCCGTCGGCCACCATAAACGCGCCTTGGAGACGAACGCGGCGCTGTTCCGTGAGACGTCGTTGACGTTCAGAAACAGCGCCGAGAGCCAAATGTCACGCCACTGGCGGGACAGGACGGCAGTGCAGGTGGCGTCGTCGGTTGGGAGGCAGAGCAGGATTTTCCGTAGGACGTCATCGGGTAGGGTGGAGAGGACATCGTCGGGGCCGATGTCGTAGATGGGGGCTGCAGGGTCGACGTGCAGCTCAGGAACGCCGCCGCCATTGTTTTCCATGTCGATCTACTACTATATCCAAGGGGATTCTCTCTAAGAAGGATTACTGGTTTACTGGGAGGAGACAGAAGCAGCTGCTGGCCCGGTATGTGTTTTGTCACTAGGTTAGTCTCCCCTTTATATAGGGTTTATGGGCCATGTGTACGAAACCAGATGATTTAGTTTGGCCCATTAGAGCAACTCCAGCAGTCTTCCAATCCCCCTCTCAATAGTAAAAAAACTGTCATATTGAGAGTTTGGGGAGGCAAAACCAGCTCTAGCAGTCTTCCAATAAGTTCCTCACTTATTCTCACCCTCCCGAAATCAGCCTTTTCCTCCCAATATAGTGGGAGGCTCTCCTACCCCTTCCAATACCAACTACTGGTGGGCCCCATAGCTTCCCCACGTGCGTGCACACAGTTTCCCCGCCCCCAGTCGTCTTCTCACTCGCTCGTATAACTTCGTATAAT
>LAPY01005521.1:13407-24279 GCA_000970635.1 Eragrostis tef | reverse complement strand
TTTTTTTAAAAATAAATTTTCCCAACAAGTTGGCTTTGCTTATAAATGGTCCTGTCTTCTTCGGTTCGAGGTTTCGCCTTTCCTTGGGCCTATCTGAGAGATTCCTTCCACTCGGAAATAATAAATCTCAAGTTCAACAACAGGAAATGAACCATCCCCGCACAATGTTTTGGTTTCTTTCGCACGCCGGTAAAGAAGTTATAACTCGGCGGAGAAGAACATTTTTTGGCGTGTTTTTGACCAAAAAGCGGGGGCCAAATGGGTGAATTTAAGACCAGTTCGTGGAGTTGTTGTGGGGGAGGAGAGTGTGCTTTGGCATAAAGTTGCAAAACCGGTACCGTTTAAGATAAGTGTCCTAGTTAACTACACTTGGTGTGGCAATCAGTCCTGCCACTAAGTGAAAAAGAAGCGGCGTATCTTCAATATTCAAACTGCTTGTACTTCAGTATAGAGCAAAGGCGTCTCAGTTGACAAATTGATTCAAGCTTCTAGTTCCATTGGAGCGTGATGAGAGAAGCTAGGAGTGGGCGGGGTACAAATATCTGACCAATCCAATTGTCACAGTTCGCAGCTGCACAAGCAACGTCTTTTTGTTTCTCTTTTTTAATTGTGAGTACCCTGCCCACAGCATGAGAAACTCCACATTTCAATCATTATCGTCAGTCCCTCTGAACATAAGGCTGAATTACACTGCCAGGAAATGTTATAAAGGTTCAGAAATTGAACTGTTAGCTTCTCGTGTGTTTAAGTCATCTGGCCAAGTCAATCTCTTTCAGGTAATTTTCTGAGTGGCCTTATTCTGTTCTCTTGACTTTCAGTCTTCCACCAGATGTTTTTCTGTAACAATACCTGGTAAGGAACATTGCTGCTGTCAACTTTGATGCAAGTAGCTAGCACAAAAGAAATGTGATAACCTTACTTTAGAAGGGTTCAGTCTAAACTGGATGTATCACAGAGCTCCAGGCTCGTGCAGGGAGAGGTCAGACGCCAATGGGTCTTATTTAGTTTCTGGAATGGAATGCACACTTTTGATTGAGTTACAAAAGTCGTTGGACCAATAACTTGTCCTGTTGCCGCTTGAAACTTAAGCCAGGCGATGCATCTGGGATTTGAAGCTCGTTTCCGAGACATGCACTGCTCCTCGCCCATGTCAACGACTCTTCTTTGGTTGACACACAATCCAGTCCACTGAATACACTGAACAGACTAGCCCTTCAGGACTACCAACATGTTGGAGTTTCTTCGTCTCGAAAGCAAGAAAACAAGGATGTCATATCCTATATTTTCGTGGGAACGATATGTGATATAAAATGCTAGTTTCGTTATTTTCGGAGTGCAACTACCATGTACCAGCTCGATATTCCAATGGTCTTGCTTCCTGGACGCTAGAACGAACCAGTAAAGAAGAAGTTATAATATTGTTCAGTGGCAAGCTAGGGTGAAACAAGTTAATTCATCAACAAAAATGTCGGTGCTTTGGTTGAATCAAGGACAAAGGGGTAGACTACTAGAGCTTTGGGGTATCTTCGGAAAGACAGGGCACCTTTTTTTTTTTGACCTGACCTTTTGTTTTCACTACACAACTAATTCAACTGAACACTCAACTCCCAAAAATAAAAGGACTTGGTTGAGCACAATTCACCTTATTGCGTGAGGACCCTCAAAATTATAATTGAACGGATAATTTAATATACTTGTTTTCGTGATTCTATTGCAGTAGAACTGAATGGACAAATTTATCATTGAAGCAAACAAGGATGCCAGTCCCACAAAAACCTTCCGTGACACGATGAGAGCATGCAATATATTCTGCAGACATATATGCAATCGGATGCGATATAACAGTACACTGATTTGAGAATCTTTGTTCTGGGTGCTGATTCGTGCAACTCCGTTAGCTCTTTCCAACTTATATTCAGTCACAGTTAGCCACAATAAAACCATCTGGATGCTCCATGAGCGGCTTCAAACCTCTTGCATTCTCACTTGTCTGTTTCAAGATGGCATGTTGATGTCTTTCTGCAATCTTTATTAGAGGTTTGTGGAACAGGGAGGGCAAGGTGCAGGGCATTTCCTGCATACAAACTATAAGCCAGTGTCTGTTTGATCCCAACGGCTGCAAAATGGCCGGCCATAGATAAAAAAAAAATCATAAAGTGCTCCAGAAATTTTCAATAGCTGTTTGTCAGTCTAATGTCTACCGAGGAAAACAAATAAAATATATACAAAGTTCAGTTTCAACCAACAGATAGTCCAGTATATTTAAGGGAATATGCCACCACCCACCGTTTAAGTTTTCTTCGACATACCCTAACAAGCAACAACATGGTTCCACCGGGAAAAAAGGCCTGAGATGTGGATGCTGTTAGCTCTGAACCGGACTAATTGTCAAAATTCTGAGGCTAGGTTTGAACTAAAAATAGGCAAGCCTTGTACCGTGAGTGTTCTGAACCAACACCCAACATCAGTACCATATCGTGATCTGTGAATAAGCCAGTGTCCCTATGAATTTACACAGGGGATGGAGGATGTTTAACAGGAAAAGAAAAACTTGGAGGACAATTGAACATCATTGTCTATGTGATAACATAGGTTTTCAAGTAATCAAGCAAAACCAAAACCGTCATGCAGATATCTCAGATACTGGTTTGTACATAATCCACTCCTCTATTGTTGATTCCCATGGAAGTTTAAGTTCCCCTTGACATTTTATTATGCTACAGTATGCTGTACGAAAGATGGAAACTAAAGACTGTCAGGAAATCATATATAGAAAGATGGAAACCGGAATATCTATAGTTACCCTGATGCCACTATCTGTAGCACATAATATTTACTTTGATGATGCACTCAGGATTACAGCATCAGAGCAAATGGCTCATACAACTGTCCCAAGTGATGTTATGCTGAATGTACCAATCAGCGAGACAAACATATTCATGCACTAATACTAAATATCACATTTGTCGAAAGATGTGTGCTTTAACGTGGTAACAGAATATGCATGAATTACAACGGCCAAACAACCTCAAATTTATACCACAAACTAGGTAGGTGAAATATGGATGCCTGCTATGGGCTTGGTAGGGTACAAAATATGCTATAAACAGGATTGATGAATGACAGTCTGTCCATGTCAGTCAGTTATGTTGAGAAAATAATATGTAAATCTACACTAAAACTAGTCAACTAATGAATACTCCGTATTTCCCTACCCAGCAATCAACATGAACCATTACGCAATTGCATCCATTTAGAGCTTTCAGAAATCGAGACTAGTGGATTTCACAAGTTTGAGAAGTGCAACACATACATTTTCAGAAATAAGACTAGACAGGTTGACCTACTTAATAATTTGCATGCTAACATGATACATAAACAAGCAAATAAACAATCAAATTAGGTTATAATTGTTATCAAAACATAACATGTTCTCTTTTCCATTTGTCATACAACAGACATTGCAAATGTTTATCCATTAGTATTAAAACTGGTCTGTTCACCAGTTTTCTAATGAAAATTATACTTATATCACATTAAGTATTGTTAACATTGAGTATAAATCAATCAGGTCAGCACTCCTTATTGGTCCGTTTGACAATATGAAAAACCATGCTATGCTGTCTAATTGGAGTTCTATCAGGACCTGACTCCAATAGATCAGGCTTAACACAATGACAGCTGCAACCATTTTTTTTTCCCTCGAATAGGCATGAGAGTTTCCCATCATTATATTATAAAGTAAAGTAAGACATCTGTTTTCAAAACCGTTTAATCACATAAACTGATACTGACAGTATACTGAAAGCAGTAATATGTTTGTTTGCTTGATTCCTATGGAACAGGAGCTATCCCTTGTACATTTGAAAATGGTATGCAAGGACTTACAAGCAGCAGGAAGCCAGAAAGCTGAGGCTTTCTCCAGTACTCAGTAATCAATCATTAATTAAATATACTTGAAAAATGGAACACAAGCCAGAATGGCCACAATACAATGGCATCCTGTTGGATGTACAAGAGCACAATGTTCACCTTCTCCTGATAAAAGAATGTCAAGGTCAGCTTCAAGACAGAAAAAAAAACTGATAAAAAGAATTACTCACCTCACAGTTCAAATGGCCTCGAGCACTGTCGATTCAATATATACTGAGCACATATAACACTCTGTACTAGCAGTTGGATCATACAAAATGCCGGATGAAAAGCAGACGTGTAAGAAATACACCAGAAGTTTGAGCTCAAATTTAATTGATTCATCATGTTTAAAACTTTGAATGAACCTTATACAGGGATAAGATAATGCCCGCTAAAAGGAGCACAAGGGATAAACGCAAGAAATATCTAAGGAACAAAAAAAAACAGCCATAAAGCTGAAAACCTGATTGTGATTCTACGACCATTGTAAATATTTACAAGCGAAAACAGGAAAATTGTGAAGTTAATCTACGACCAATGTAATCTGCATTCCCCTCTGCATAATTCTAGCATATGTTTTGTCTTGAACACATGGACAGAAGTAGAATACAAGCCCTGTCAAGAGGGTCCAGCATCAAGTTGTAGAAACTGAATTCCATCATGAATTCAATCATTTAGGCAAATTCGCAGCCAGCTACCTCTCAAAGTTCCTGTCAAATCTCCGAGGGCTTGACCTTCTTTGGTGTTCTGGTGATCTAGGAGCGGAAATCCGAGTTCGAAATTTATCTCCAGTATTATTTCGAAATTGCTTTACAACACCATTCCGGTCATATGGCTTGACAGAATGACTTTGATATCTATCCCCATATTCCCTTTGATCATCACCATTCCTGTCATGCTTATTTCCCCTGTCATAGCCATAAGGAAGTCTTCCCTGTGCTGGGTGGAAGAATTCTCCGGCCCTGGATCTCCCTTGAGACTCCACTACATCAAATCTGTCATTCCGTGAGGTAATTCTCTGAGGGCTTCTCCTTGAATATCTTTTAGTATGATCAGAAAGATCTACTGTTGAGTTGTTCCTTCCATCAACCCATGTTGAGGCATGGGGGTAATTGTGATTTCTAGATGGAAGGCTGTAACGCATAGCTCGATCATCATATCCAGGCTGTCTCTTAGGTGAAGTCATGCTGCCCACTGTAACTTTGGCCATGCGATTAGGTGGAGATCTACTAGGCCTCCGTAAAGTTGAACCTCCATTTGCCATAATTTTCCTTCTGTTCCTAGATGATGCCCAATCATGTGGAGATCGAGACCTTGACCCCGAAGGAGATCTGCTGTGAGCACGTGAAAGGTTCAGTGATGCTCTACCTGTCGGGATACCCCGTTGTCGACTGGGTAGTGAGCAACGAACTGAACTCAAATTTCCATGAGAAGTATGATCTTTCTCCATCTGAGGACCATATCGACCAGAACAGTTACTATTCGTTCCAAACTGTCGTTCTGAAGATGCTTCCCTAGCTTGTGCTGGACCTCTGGACAACCTGCATGTTCCATCCCTGTCAACTGGAGAACCCCGTCCAGATGAAGGGCGGTATGAGCTACTAGTGTTTATCATCCTCCTTGCCATGTGACCAGCATTTGCAGCATCAACAGCTCTTACTAAAGTGCCATCACGCGCAACAACAAAGCCATTGCTCTCCATCTTTGCGACAGTAGCTTCTGCGGCATTTCTAGGACCAGCAGGACCATAATTATAACCCTCAGGGGACTTGCGCCGAGTAGAATGAGCATATTTTGAATTTTCCACCCACTGCTCCTCCCGGCTGCCTGCTGGAATACGACGTGGTACATCATACGCGCCATTTGATCTATGAGAATCAATTGCCCTTTCAGCTTTCGAGCCTGAGGCATAACCATCATCAGATCTGCATAAAACGGGTAGTAGAGTCAATTGTATCATCAGGAATTGAATTACATATAACATGACTAAACAAAATTCACTCAAAATATACCTGCTCGGTTCATTTCTTAGGGGTCTGTCGAATGACCGTGGCCGTTCAAGTCGTTGTACATCTCTATCTGATAGTCCTGTCCTTCTCGACGACCCGTCACCTCCAGCAGCATCTAATGAGCTTGATACACGCTGGTTAGAAGAATCCGCTCGGTCCCTTGAATCACGCCGAGAGTGTCTCCGTTCTTCAGAAAGCATGTCCCAATCTGTGTTCTTCGTTCTGATGCTTAAAAGATCATTACCTAGAACATCATTGCACCTTTCAGACTGGCTGACTGTTGCAGCAGATCCAACAGTTTCTCGGCCTGGGTTTATCTCATACATCTCAGTTTGACCTGTCACTCTCGAATGAATACACTGAGCCTTCCCACTAGCACCAGATCCAGCATCCAAGCAGTTTGTTGACACCAAGTGCTTAGACAAGGCAGGTGAAACATTGTCATCTGCCATTCTGGATTGTATTCTGTAACTAACAGGAATACCCACATTCTTTGAAGCAGAGTCAATAAGGAGAGGAGGCATGTTGGGGGTTATGAGAACCTCGTCCAGATGAAGGACGGTATGAGCTACTAGTGTTTATCATCCTTCTTGCTATGTGACCAACATTTGCAGCATCAACAGCTCTTACCAAAGTGCCATCACGCGCAACAACAAAGCCATTGCTCTCCATCTTTGCGACAGTAGCTTCTGCGGCATTTCTAGGACCAGCAGGGCCATAATTATAACCCTCAGGGGACTTGCGCCGAGTAGAATGAGCATATTTTGAATTTTCCACCCACTGCTCCTCCCGGCTGCCTGCTGGAATACGACGTGGTACATCATACGCGCCATTTGATCTATGAGAATCAATTGCCCTTTCAGCTTTCGAGCCTGAGGCATAACCATCATCAGATCTGCATAAAACGGGTAGTAGAGTCAATTGTATAATCAGGAGTTGAATTACATATAAGATGACTAAACAAAATTCACTCAAAATATACCTGCTCAGTACATTTCTGAGGGGTCTGTCGAATGACCGTGGCCGTTCAAGTCGTTGTACATCTCTATCTGATAGTCCTGTCCTTCTCGACGACCCGTCACCTCCAGCAGCATCTAATGAGCTTGATACACGCTGGTTAGAAGAATCCGCTCGGTCCCTTGAATCACGCTGAGAGTGTCTCCGTTCTTCAGAAACCATGTCCCAATCTGTGTTCTTCATTCTGATGCTTAAAAGATCATCACCTCGAACATCATTGCACTTTTCAGACTGGCTGACTGTTGCAGCAGATCCGACAGTTTCTCGGCCTGGGTTTATCTCATACATCTCAGTTTGACCTGTCACTCTTGAATGAATACACCAAGCCTTCCCACTAGCACCAGATCCAGCATCCAAGCAGTTTGTTGACACCAAGTGCTTAGACAAGGCAGGTGAAACATTGTCATCTGCCATTCTGGATTGTATTCTGTAACTAACAGGAATACCCACATTCTTTGAAGCAGAGTCAATAAGGAGAGGAGGCATGTCAGGGGTTACTGATTCATTCTTGTAATCTGATGTCTGATAGTGCCAGGTACCACATTTGACTTCTTCATATGCATCACCCGCCCAATCACCAGATTCTCTAACTTCACCATCTTCATACTGAGAATCATCCTCTTCAGCATCCACTTTTCCAATTCCAGCTGCATTTTTGCTATAATGAGATGCATCAGTTTCATAGCAGTGCTCTATGCAAGTATCTGATGCAATTTTCCTAAGCTCATTTCCGCATGTGTTTTGGTAGCTATGGCCTGCAGCCTGTGAATCCACAATACTGCCTGCATCAGTAACAACTGGTTTTGTGCATTCTGAACTCAGAGCAGGAGTCTGGACCGCACCCGAAATGTAATATGTTTCAGCGCTGCTACTGCTGGCACAAGTAAATAAACAGTCTTTAGAATTAATCATTGCATCAGCACCATCGTCTTCATGCTGGGTCACATCACAACAGAAGACCCCGGATTGTCCTCTGGATGAGTGAGGTTTTCTGCATGTTCACCCTTCTAACTGATTGGTGCATTTTACTAGTTCCTGAATCATCTAAAAGCTCCTGGTTCTTCAATTCAGATATGCTCTGTTCTGAACCTTCTTCAAGTTTATTATCGCTCCAGCCAACATCAGTAATTCTTCCATGGAATGCAGTTACTGTTGGAAGGTTTGTGCTTTCCTCAGAAACTAGCCTGCTTGCCAAAGGCTTCACTGTGAAGCCCAGTTCAGTTGTTTCGGTTGAATTACCTCCAACATGACCACTCACAGAAGATATATGGGACAAACCTTTGCAACCGGCAGCTGAGAGGTGAGAGACCTCTTGCTTCTCTGCATTTGCAGTTGAAGGAAAATGCTCAGTGATAAGAATTGGCTCTGGATCAGACCCTAGGTGTGCCACAGCAGGAGCAAACCTGCTCTTCTGCTGGTCAGGCAAATTCAATGTTTCTTCAGAGATATCTTTCCCTATTGATTCAGATTTCAATACCTGCAAGTTCTGGGAAGACTGATGTTGCGAAGGCTGAGATGAACTGTCAACGGGAAAATCACCTTCGTCCGTTTTGTTTACATCTTTTGGTATGTCAACCACGTGAATTTGGTCAGCAGAACGATCAGGTGCATCATCAGCATCTATCGAGTCATGATCATGAGGTAGCTCTGGCTTGTTCATGTCATTTTCGGCATCATTATGATTGCTTGCAGTAGCAACTGTAGGGCCACCATGATCATCACTACCACAATCTGTGTCCCATGCCTCCATTGCAACATTCAGATCCCAATGTAGCCTAGAATCACGAGTAGCATTGGCATATTTGGTCTCCGTAGCTCCATGTTGTGAGCAGGCCAAAGATGTAGCTGGATTACCCAAGTCACTGAGCATTGCAATACTTGAAGACTTAGCATCAGAAGCAATCTCTGCTTTGTCTGCACTGTCCAATGCAGAATAGAGTGAACAGTTAACCTTGGGAGCAGATGCAGATTCATCATGATTGTCGGAGTTAGTTAGTTTGGTAGCCAACAATGGCTTCGTATCTGGAGCAGAATATGATGACTGGACAGGTACATCGTAGGTACAATTTGAAGCCTCCAGAACATTTGATTTATCGCCCTTCATGTCATGTAGGAGATTCTCAGTGCTACTCGTAGTTTTTTCCAGCTTCCTTTCTTCAAGAGGATGAGCCAACTTTGAGCACAACCCATTCAACATGTCACTGTCCATCTCACTCTCGCAAGCAGCAGCAGCAAGTATTGATATACCAGAAAAATCATCGAAATCAAAAGGTCCTCTATGTTCCTCCTTGCATTCATTTTCAAGCACCTTAACCTTGCGACGCTTCTCATACAACGGGATGCCTCCAGAACAGCTTCTCAGTATTTTTTCATACGGATCCCCTGGTAATGGAGTGGGTGGAGGTGATGGTGAGCAATCCATATGAAATCTTCTCTTTTTTATAGGAACATTTCCCAAGGGGTCACTAAAGCGTCTACCGAGAATGGATACCCCATGCTGCAAAGATAAATAAAATCATTCAGCAACTTGGCATTCATGTATTGACTGATATTTTATAATATTTCAAAGGAGAAAAGGAAGAACCTCCACAGAATCGGAGACCGGAGCATCTTTCTGCGACTTCTCTCGATTCATAGCGTTGCCAAATGCATAGAAAGATTTTAGTTCATCCTTCATTATGTCTTCTCCAAAGAACGAAGTCCTTGCCCTCCTTGCAGTTCTTTGCTTTCTATTTACACTATTCCATCTGACCTCAGGATTTATTGGTCTTGGCAAACCCATCCTGTTAAGCTTGTTGCTACACGAAGGTCCGCCTCTGTCTGCTGTTGATTCACCACTACAGCCTTTGCATGTCATTGAAATACCTGTGTTATTGAGATTACGGAGTGATGACGATGACGACCGGTCAGTGCAACTGCAAAATTTGATCTGCAAATAGATCAAGCTGGCTGTAAGAGCCTAAAGAGCAGAAAATTAAAAATGCGGCTGATACCAGTCTGTTAGCAAACTGAACCGAAACAAGCTTTTAGCTAGGCAGACAGTTTAGCGAGACAGGAGCCAACATGTCGGTATTATGAGCGTACCATCAAATCAGATTGCCTTCCTTTTACTGGAATGGAAACAGGAGATCGATGCACATCAATCGCACCCTTGATTCCAATTGATCCCTCTGGAAAACAAAAACAACAGAAGGTTGCTATTGAGCTTACGGTACTGATCGAAGAATAATAGCATCACAGTCCAGAAAGCATGCACATAAGCAAGTGTAAAAAACTAATAATGCCTCCGCGGACACAACCGCCTCTGGTCACCCGTTGTCCAGCGAGATATCCACAATATGAACCCTCCTAGTTCAAGTCAAACAGCATCACTTCTAGCAAGGCGCAAGCAAAATCACTGAACAAGAAATCTTATCCTGCAGCGCACATTGAAAGCCAGAAGCCAGACCAAGACCCTCCTGGTGGAATTGAAACTCGTCGCGACAAAACAAAAGAACAGCTCCTCCACAAGTCAAGTCAGCTGCCCTCTGCGGTTTCCACCCCCAGAGAAAACACCAATTCCTCTTCGAAAACAATATGTTCCCAGTGACCAAGGTAGATCTGGATTCTGCAACAATTCTCGATGGACACCTCTTTCCCGCAGACAAGTAGAGACGAACAGCAGCCCGTAGGTTGACCTGAGAAGAGAACAACTCTGTGGCCAGCAGTCCAAATCCCTCAGACAAAGCAGATCTGACGTCCAACGGGCGAGAACATGTCCTTCATCCAGAACAGACCCGTGGCGGCCGCCGCCGAGCCCAAACACCAGCCAATCGGGGTGCGGCGGAGGCGGCGAAGCAGCAGCTGCGGAGGTTACTTGGATTTCTAAGATCTAGGGTTGCATATACCTTTTGCTCCAGCCTTCCTCATCAAACCCAGCGCCGCCGCCGTA
>LAPY01005519.1:1845-18797 GCA_000970635.1 Eragrostis tef | reverse complement strand
CAGGGTCGTCGAGCTCCAGACCATGGTCGGCGGCCGCGAGGCCGAGCTCATCTGCTTCTCGTCCGAGACCGGCGAGTGGGTCGAGAAGGAGGTCGCCAACCCGCTGCCCCGGTGGATATGGACCTTCTACGACGTCGTCTCCCACGACGGCAAGCTCTGGTGGGTGGACCGCGCCGCGGGGCTCCTCGCCTGCGACCCCTTCGCCGACGAGCCGGACATGATGTACGTCCCACTCCCGGAAGGCGACGTCAAGCCCCACCGCGGCTGCAACTACTGCTCCGAGAGGATGGCCGCCTCCCGCCGCTTCGTGAAGCTCAGCAACGGCGAGTTCCGCTGCGTCGAGATGGGCTGCGCGCGCGACGGCGGGGCGCCCACGCTCACCATGCGCACGCTCGTCGACCCCAAGACGGCCGAGTGGACGCTCGAGTACCAGGTGAGCTTCGCCGAGATCTGGGCCGGCGAAAGCTACAAGGCGGCGGGGCTGCCGGAGAAGGCACCCGTGGTCGCGCTCATCCACCCCAAGAACCCCGACGTCGTCTACTTCTTCCTGGAGGAGAACATCTTCGGCGTCGACATGCCTGCGAGGAAGGTGGTGGAGTGTGCGGCACACGAGCTGGATGTGGCATCGTCCAAGGGCGGTGCCTCGTCTTCCTGCATTCTCGCATGGGAGCTGCCGCAAGCCCTGACCGCAGGTACATTGCAACCTGCTTTCTCCCCTGTTTTGCTTCACTTTCTCGTGATTCTTTGTGCCTGCGATATGAAATTAAGGTGTCTGTAACGCCACTCTTTGCATGTGCATAATCATATCTTACACTCCGAGATCGAATTGCCCTTGATAGGTGTGTCCTTTGGTTGCCAAACATCGAGCAACTATATAGGCATTCCCTCTCTGCTAATTTGGGAGTATATGTACATGTTTACTCACATTTTGCCTTCAATTGGCTGGAATGATAATATGTTAGCTCTGTTTTGCATGTTGTGGAGCCTGTAGCCTATTGTGTGTTTACTTGTGCTGATGATCTGAAGGTATTATGTTTGTAATTACGCTTGGCAATTTTGTCAGTTTGTCCATGCGTTCATGGTTGTGGCGTGTGGACAGTTACCTCATTACATGTTTTGATGGTTTCTGGTGTACCTGCTGGGGCTATTGCCTACTTTTGGCCTGGAGTCAGAATTTTGATACTTAACGATTTACAGTAGTTGTTGTCAGGCTCTCTCTGTTCTTTGAGATGAGTTCTTAGGATTAGTCATTTGTTCCCTAGTACAGAACGACTATAGTCTTTAAATTTGAAATTCAAAATAAACACATGGTTCAGGATTCATAAGGTTACTAGCTCGAAGATTGATTCGGGCACACATAGCTTGAGCCTGCAGAGATCCATTGGAAAGTAGTTTCCTGGAATATCATGTTTTCTGTTGAGCAGGAGGTAGCACTCAAGCACAACAATGCTTACACCTTCTTATATGCAACTCAAAGATGTATGGCTATATGCCAATCGCAATTTTAAGTCGTGCAGACAGGTGTTTATCATTTAGGGGATGACAGTTATGCTTTGGTTCCATCTAAGTTGTTAGATGTGTATGATAGTGACTGCACAAAAGTGATTTGAATTCTGAACCCCTGGATCATGAGTTCTACTCAAGTTGTACACAAATTCTTGTATATCTAGCAGTACTCATACTATTTACCCTTGCTTTTCCCTTCTCATTACACATTCTGGACGTCAGTGTAATCAATCTTATGTAGGCATGTACTCCAGCTTTAGTTTTATTTCTCAAAAACAATGGACTGCGCGTTCTTTTTGATAATCATGTGGTTTCTGTTTCTGATTAAAGGTTTAGCCGAGGAGGCCCCAACAATGGCGTGAAGGAAGAGCTGCACGCCGAGAAGTCAAGCTAGAAGTCTGCGTAGCGTCTCAAGTTCTGTTCTCATGACTGGTTGATACCTGCTGCGTTCTTCTGCCTATCAATGGAGATGTTATGTTTTTTTTTGCTATGACTGTCCTTGAACTTTCAGTAGCTCTCACTGGCTGATGTAGTTGGCTATTTCCCCGTGGTTTTCTTATCTTTTCCAACGGTTATGATTCAAGGTTAAATATTGAAACTGTTGTTTTATCGCGCTCTACCTGATGATCTGCGAGCCACACATGCTTTGCGGCTTGCCTAGCCGTTTGTACGTGTCTCGACCGGCTATCTTTAAGCACATAACCTCATCAGCCTAACTGTTTACAAGTTGATCAAGATTCCGTCCCAATAGTTTGTTCTGCTGCCATAAGAATTTTGATCTCCCGTTCTGTCAGTGTCATCAGGACCAGGTTTTCAGGCAAAAGCGCAAAATCAGGTCAAATTTGTGCATCTTAACGCCATTTCATCGGCGCCCTAGTTCATTGTACCTCACAACAGCGTGCAAGACATTTTTTTTGCATGACAGGGCACGCCCTGGAATTTCATTACTTTTTGGTAACGAAATCACATGATAGTCTCGCTTAACCAGCGTTCAAAAGCAAAAGGGAAAGTAGTTCAACAGGAAAACAAAAAGGCTCCTAATACAAGATCCTTGACAGCTAGACAACGACAAACTGCTTAAAGTCATCAGGGCTATGATGTCACAACTTTCCGGGCACTGCTGAAGCATTTCCTCTTTTTGCTTAGCTATTGATAGCTCTTGATCCCGTCGACAGAGTGATCCTCCTTTGGTCACCTTGCTCTTCATTCGATCTTGAATGCAGCAGCAGAGCCGTTTCCTTGAGCTTGTTCGCTCCTTCCGACAGCGCTTGGCCATCTTCTTCCTTCTGCATACCTGCCCAATATGTCAAAAATGAACATGCGTAGCACACAATCTCTGTAGGAGATCGAACAGGTTTATTTTCAAAACAAAATCGATTTCTCAGTTTCCAAATAGCCCAGCATATAGCTGCTAGCCCAACCATATGAAGCTTTCTACCATTTGGGACAAAATGTTGAATCCACGACCAGTATTGCAACATGTTATCTGGTCTACATCTTGCACCAAACACACTCCCAACAATGCTCCACACATAACGACTCACCATGCAACCAAAAAACAGGTGGTTTATGTTTTCATCCTGTGTGCAAAAGGCACACTTTTTACCACCTTGCCATTTTCTTTTGTGCAGATTATCTTTGGTTAAAATTGCATTTTGACTTATCAGCCACATCCAGATCTTAATCTTGAGAGGCATTTTTGCCTTCCAGATTAAGTTAAAGTTCACATCCACCACATTTTCATGCATGTTACTGTACAGAGATTTCACAGAAAAGTTCCCAGATTTTTCCAAAGTCCATTTTGGTTTATCATGTTCATCATTAGTTGCTACTAACAGCAGCTTATCTCTGAGAAGCCTCAGACAGTTTTGTAAATTTTCATCAAGCCACCTTCTGAAAGTGAACCCCCAATTCCTATTTTTCATAAAATGCACAGTGACTTTTTGCTCATTACATACCTCATATAGTTCAGGGAACTTGTTTTTTGAGAGTAATTTTGTCACACCAAACATCATTCCAAAAGTCAGTTTTCCTCCCATTTCCTATTATCATGTATCTGTTCTTAAAATAGAATTCCCTTATTGAGAGTAAATCACTCCACACAGGGGAGTCAGATGCTCTCTTCTTAACTTGAGACACACATGCACCTCTAATATATTTCTTATGAATTATTTCCTGCCACATGCCGTCAGCATTCTCAATCTTCCACCACCATTTACAGAGTAGGCTTATGTTCTGTTTTCTCAGATTCTTAATCCCTAGGCCTCCTTTCTTTTTTGGCATGCAAACTTTCTTCCACTTTACTAGGTGATATTTCTTTTTCGTACCACCACCCTGCCAAAAGAACTTCTTTCTTATCTTATCAATTCTTTCAATAGTGGTTTTTGGTAGCAGATACATGGACATATGGTAAGTAGGCACACTACTTAGACTAGAGTCAATCAGTTGCTTTCGCCCTCCAATAGTTAAACACCCACCCTGCCAGCCATCCATTTTCTTTCCACATTTCCCTTCCAGTGGTACCCAATCAATTACACGCAACCTTGAGCCAGAAACTGGAACTCCAAGATATTTGATAGGCCACTGTCCAATTGCACAGTTGAAAAGTTCAGAGTAGAATTTTTCCTTTTCAGCATCCTGTCTTACCATAATCACCTCACTTTTTTGGAAGTTTATTTTCAGCCCTGACATTGCCTCATACATGTATAGCAGAAGTTTCATGTTTACTGCATTCTCAGGATTGTCTTGTAGACACGCAATAGTGTCATCTGTGAATCATTTAATTCGAAGATTAGGCAAGATCAATGACGACAGTGCAGCATGAGAATGGAAGTACTGGATTATTAGGCTGAAGTGAGCGCTAGAGAACAAGAACCTGACTTTCAATCCTCTTATATGGCTACAGGCAGGTGATTCACGCGCCATAGTAGAATCCACAACTGAAGCAAACTGGAAAGTGACATATGAACATGCAGATGAATATATACAGCACTCGAGGTCTGAAACGATGCAACATTCATTCCACACTACGCATTATTTTACATGGATGACACCGATATTTTCCTTTTACTGCCTCCGTTTTTTCTTTTGTTGTCGTTGAGACAAGGAAGTAGTTCAATTCTGAACTAGGAAACCTGTCCTAACGACATGATTCAAATCCGGAGGGAGTAGTAACCTAAGAACGACAACCAGTGAGTGACTCATGACACTGAGTGAACACCTAAGCGGAGCAACCAGGTCCAGACGCATGACACGAGGATACAAGCTATGCTAAGCATCTCATGGATGTAGCTTCTTAGGATGAACAGCCAGGTCCAGTGTGCTGCCATACATCTTGGCCAGAGCCTGCCCGCACCAGCCATGGCCGTCATCTAGTGTTGGCATCCTCACCTCGATGAACGGCGGAACGCCTTGGCCTTGAGGCTTGACAACTCCCGCGAACACCCTAAGGACATTGGACGCATCAATGTCCATGCACACACTGATTTCAACGGTTCCCTTAGGTGCTGCTGGAATACCAGTTATCTTGAAGTATCCTAACAGGTGGTTCTCTTCAGCATGTTCCCCTTCGCCTTCATACACAGAAATGAGAGCTTCAGTCTGATTGTCATGTGTTGTCATGAATAGCATCTCCCTTCTTGCTGGAACCGTGGTGTTCCTGGGAATGACTGCCGCGAAGTTGTCACCGTCAGCGCGGATTCCAAGGTTCATAGGAGTGGCCTGGATCGTCAGAAGATCCAAGCTTCCTGCTGGATCTGTTACTCCAGAAGCGATCGCTCCTTCCAATGCAGCACCTGAAACAGCAGCCTCCAGAGCATCAATGTTCTTGTAAGAGACTTCCGTCTTGCACAGGCCCAGGACAAGGCTTCTGATTCTGGGTATCCTTGAACATCCTCCAACTAATATGACATCATTGATGTCCTCTGGTACCAACTTTGCATCAGCCAAGCACTGGTTGATTATCTTTTCGACCTTTTCAAAAATGACCCGATTAACTTGTTCAAACTCTGAATGGTCAAGTACTTTTGATACTTTCTGGCCATCCCCCAAATCTACATTAATCTCCACAGAATCCTGGCTAGCCAGTTTGTGAATGGCATCCTGAGTTGCAATCCGCAGTAGACCCATGGACTTGATTCTATCCATTGTCTGACCAGCATATAAACTATCAAAATTTGGAACAAGGTGGCGCATTATGTTCTGAAGGATATCCTCTCCACCAACAGAGCATCCAGACAACGCTCTTATTTGAGAGACACCTCCAGCAGTGGCAGCCACAGCTGCATCACAGTACCCAGCACCCATGTTAAATATCAGAGCAATTTTCTCAATGCCACTGCCCATATTGTCATGCATAAGCTGTTGCTGATGTTGAGCATACAAAAGTGCAACTGCAGTAGGCTCTGGCATCAACCTCAGCACATGCAGCCCCGCCATTGCACAGGCTCTCTCGATCCTTGTCTGTTGAAAACGACTGAATGCAACAGGAATGGTAAGCACGGCATTCCGCACTGGATGTTTAAGATGCATCTCTGGCTCGGGCATCACCCTCAGCACAGGCAGCCCCGCCATTGCACAGGCTCTCTCGATCCTTGTCTGTTGAAAACGACTGAATGCAACAGGAATGGTAAGCACGGCATTCCGCACTGGATGTTTAAGATGCATCTCTGCCAAAGCCTTCAATTCAAGCAGAAAGATGGCAAGAACTTCCTCTGGAGTAGTGGATCGCCACATATTGTTCACCAACGCTGCAATAAACGGCCTCACACCAATTCCCAATGTTTGCACAAGAAAAGGTAGAGCCTTGCTAGCTTGAACCACTTCATCCGTGTCCATCCTTCCAATAAGACGTTTCATGTTGAATATGGCACTTCCTGATAGAACATCTCTTTCCTCGTGTGCATTTTCCTTTGCAGCTCCTCCAGTAACTCCTGCTGAAAGAGTGTCATCTTTGAACATAACATATGACCTCATCCCTTTCTGGTTGCGTGTGTTTTTTAAGAGCTCCACCTGGTGACCGTTCCAAACAGCAACGCTGCACTTGGAAGTTCCAATGTCAACGCCAATAGCAACATCAGGAAATGATGGCTGTGATTTATCTTCCCCAGTGGTTTCACTGTCGGATGCCACGGTGTAGAATGGTTCGGCCGCCATCCTACGAAACAATATTGCATCAATCACACACTGTAACAGACTTGTTTAAACCAAAGGGGAAAAAAAAAGGAAGTTCAAATGAAAATATGCTGGGATGGGATAGGAAAAATGAAGAAGCTAACTATCCTCTAACTTAACAATTTCAAAAAGGAAAGGCAGTAGAAAATGACCCTTTGCATATATATCTGCAGTACGAACAAATTGTAACGAAGGAAACCCTAAGCCAGTAGGAGCCAGCAAGCTGAGTGCAATTAGGAATTTAAATAACTTCAGGTTTAGTGGCATACAAATAAGAACTTCAAGAACTGCCTACTGACCAACTTCAACAATACGCCCAACAAAGGGCAGCTTTATTTGCATACAAATAACACTGAAAATGAAACAAGCCTTGCAGAAGTGAGTCAGAGTTAGTGGTCTTATCACTATATCTTCAGATAGGAGACATGGATTGATGCAACATACTAAGCCTCATTCCCCAATTAGAGGCCTACAAGACTGTTGAAACTGCTTAATAGGCCAAAATAAGCTGAATTTCGTGCAACAGGGAAACGAGAATCAGAGGCCAGGACCACCAATTTCATCACCCATTTTGTATCATATTCAGTATTCTTTGAACTCGAACACAAGCGCAGTGCCTAGCAAGAAACTAGCGGTGCCCAATGTGGACATGTAGCACTTACTAAAATGGAATTCATCAATCAAACTGATCACCAAGGTTTTAGCAAATAGATTGCAGGTGGTCATATTACAGTTAATTCATAAGAACCAATGTGGGTTTATTAAATCAAGGACAATACAGGACTGTCTTGCATGGGCCTTTGAATATCTGCACCTCTGTCAGAAGTCAAAGAAGGAAATAGTACTCTTGAAGTTAGATTTTGAGAAGGCTTTTGATAAGGTTGAACATCAGGTTATCCTAGATATTTTAGCTGCAAAAGGATTAGGACAGAAGTGGAATCACTGGATGGACATGATTATGAAATCAGGAACTTCTTCTATCCTGTTAAATGGTGTTCCTGGCAAGGTTTTTCATTGTCGACGCGGTGTGAGGCAAGGTGATCCACTATCACCTTTACTTTTTGTTTTAGCAGCTGATCTGTTGCAGAGTATCATGAACAAGGGCAAAGAAAGAGGGTTGTTTCAACTCCCACTGCCAACAAATGCTGGTGATGACTTCCCAATAGTACAATATGCTGATGATACGCTACTTGTCATGCAAGCATGTCCTAGACAACTAGTGGCAAATCTACTGGACTAAGAGTTAACTACTCCAAATCTATGATGATCCCAATCAATGTCAGTCCAGAGAGGATGGAAGTGCTGGCAGGAACTATGAACTGTCAGGTAGGAACAATGCCCTTCCCATACTTGGGCTTGCCAATGGGTACTACAAGGCCCACCATCACTGACTTTCTACCAATCATACAAAAGATTGAAAGAAGATTAGTGGGCTGTGCACAGTTCTTAACTATGGCTGGGAAAATTGAAATGGCAAACTCATGCCTATCATCACTACCTATCTATGGAATGAGCTCTCTAATGTTCCCAGCAGCGGTAGTCAAAGAAATTGACATCTATAGGAGACATAGTATATGGCGAAAATCTGATATCAATGCAAGAAGTCAACCTCTAGCAGCCTGGAACCTGGTAAGAAGACCAAAATCAGAAGGTGGATTGGGAGTAAAGAACCTGAGACTTCAGAACCAAGCTCTGTTGATGAAGCAATTGCAAAAGTTCTACAACAAAGAAGATCTACCTTGGGTTAACCTCTTATGGGACAACTATTATAGGAATGCCACCCTACCTGGACAACAGAAAAAAAAAGGATCCTTTTGGTGGAGAAGTATCACAAAGCTAACTGACTTATACAAAGGACTTGCAGTGGCATCAATAGGAAATGGATCCACCATCTACTTATGGCAAGACACATGGAGCAGCAGACCACTCAAAGATTTGTATCCAGAATTATTCTCCTTTGTCAAGAAGCCCATGCTCCTACTGAATGACCAAGCAGCCCATGAGGAACCCCTCTCATTGTCTCATCTGCCTTTAACAGTAGAAGCTTTCAATCAATTGCAAGACTTTCTGAGCACAATGGAACAATTATACGAAGTTATACGAGACTAGGAGAGTCTACAAACAATTATGTGGACATATGGTGGTTCATCCATCATTCTCCTGGCTATGGAGCTCAAAGTGCCAGCCAAAGCACAAAGTTTTCTGCTGGTTATTTCTACACGACAGGTTGAACACAAGAGGGCTCCTGAGAAGGAAAAACATGGTGCTGGACTCCTATACCTGTGAGATGTGCATTCTGCAGCTGCAGGAAACATTAAAACATCTGTTCATAGTATGCAATTTTGCAAGAGCATGCTGGAGGTCAATTGGTATTTCAGTGCCAAGAAACCTACAAACACTTCAGGTAGTTAAATGGCTCAAAAGAAAATTAGGGGTGCCCTTCTTCATGAATATAATCGTCTTAATGGCCTGGAGCATATGGGTAACACGATAATTTAGACCCAGCAGTGGATAATTGCAGGAGGATTTTCTTCAAAGAACTTGCCATGGTTATCCATCGGACAAGACAGCGGCATGTTGAGGCCTTGCAGCAATGGATAGACAGTCACATTTAGCTCAGTTTTTTGTTTCCCTTTTGTTTGTTTCCTTTATTTGTAAATACCCTGTACTTTGTTTATCTTTAATCAATAAAATGCTGTAGGGCACTGCCCTCCAGTTTGCTTCAAAAAAAAAAAAAGGAATCCAACTAATCCAAGCATGGATCAAAGTAACCAAATGTAGGGAGAGTGCGGAGATTCCTTACTTGGCCAGACGCGACGGGGACGGGAAGGGGGCTCTTGGGCAGCCCTTGCTGTTGCTGACGCTTGTTCGTCGTGGAGATCAACACAGGCGGCAGTTTTGACAGGCAGTGTTCGCGAGAGTAGAAGGTTAGGTGAAGTGGAGTGAGAGGGGTGGAAGGAGGTAGAAGAAGGAATGGCAAGGTGGCGAGGTGCATCTTCTAGAGAGGACGAGAGGGCGCACGCACCGTCCGGCACGCGGCGCGCACACGCCGACAGGCGGCGACTGCCGCCGTCTCCGAGGTCGGGCTCCTCCTGGAAGAGTCGGGAAGTGGGCCGCGGCCGCCGTGTAGTTGTAGTGGGCCCTGCCCAGAATCGCATTTATCAATGGGCCGTCTAAACCTTGGTCCATTGGGTTACAAAAAATTGTCCACTACAATGGGCCTCAGACATGTTAAGTGCGAGCAAGTTGTGTATATATATGGGCTCGAGTTGGAAGTAAAGAAGATGGGCTCGCATCTTCTGCCTAAGCCCAACCGGAGAATATGATACAATTCGGGCCTGTCATTAACGAATTTTCATAGGCTCAAAAAAAAAATTAACGAATTTTCAGGTCCTCTTTGATCCTCCTACCTTGTTTCTTCTGGTCTGCTGATATTTTTGGTGCCTGCAACTGCAACGGAACAAGTCAGGGAAATGGAAAAGGCGTTCTTATCTCCGACGTAATTCAGTGATGGGACTAGACTTAAACATTAAGCAGTCTATGATCCAGCAAATATTGACCTTTTTCTTTCAGAAATGTACAGTACTACAGAGTTTCACTGTGCAGTTAACAAAAGAAATATTTTGACAGCCAATTGGCCAAATGTCACTCATATTCATGTATACGACAAATCAGTCTGTCACTTTATTTTCGCAGAAAAGTTTTAGTACCCCACTGCTCCGGAAGTTTGCTCGTCCCGTTTGACCACCGAGCTCCACAAAGTAAAGGATTCAATCATGAACTCCACAAAACAAAAGCAGCGACCCTATCACCCTAAGAGTAGTACCGAACGTATCGTCAGGGTCAGGTACCGAATCCGGATCCCCTCCGAGCTTCAACGCCAGGCTGCACCAACAATTACCGCCTCGACGAAAACATCTCACACGACCGGCCCGGCACCATCCAGGCAAAGCCGCATCATGGCGCAACGCACACGGACACGAACCACATATTCCGCGACGTGCCTAGCTGGCTGCGTGCCGATCAGCAGCACGCGGCCCCGAGCGGCGGCCAGTCAGTCATCAGCCCGTCAGTCACTGCTCACCCCCACCTCCCCCGCACGCACGCACGCTTATTTTCGCCCAGTCGCGTCCGTCAAATCCACCAAACTCTAGCTGCTGCTAGGCTAGCCCCGTGCGCTATAGCTCTCGCTCAAAAGCCGCGGAAAACATATGCAAAGTGGTAAGATTATCAGGATGATTGGGCTTGCCCGCTGGACTCGACGCAGCACGTAATAGCCGCTAATCATGGTGTTGGGCTAGTGGGGGACGATCTTGTGTGAGAACCCAAGAAAACACACGGGATGACGGGAAAGAACTCCCTCTAAACCCTCTCAATTCGCGTGTATCAACGCACAATGCTTCGAATTCAAACGAGAGAAAACATTCGTCGTCCGACCAGGTTAGATTCTTCGCTACAGACTGCCGCCACGGCTAATCGATCGATCCCTTGCCGGTCCCGTGGACTTTTACCCAGAAGTAGTGGTACCAGCACCTACTTGCCCATTCGTGGTGCAGTTTTGTTTCAAATTTGAAACCGGAGGGAGATTCCGAGCCCAGGAACGCATATGATTATGCATGGGGGGATCATAAGTCGCTGCTGATGACCAACGGATGGCCCTGCAATGCTGGGGATAAATAAAGGAACAAGACAGCAATGGATTCCACGCGCTCCACACTCCGATCGGTATGTTTGTCCTGCGCTCTGGCACGGCATTGAGTTGAGTTGCAGGTTTCCACACATGTGGGCCGATCATCGATGTCGTGATTTGGCAATTGAAAAAGGGAAAACGATGATGAGCTAGGCATAATTGTCAATGATGCCCGAATCCTGCTCGCGCATCATGTACGTTCAGACAGTTTATTCAAACGCGGTTGACCCTGCTTACTAGTATAAACTCCTGTAATGCTATGCTTTGCATCATCACACACTCAAGTAGTGCTAGGGAGTTGTAGGTTGGACTGTGCTGGACTAATCTAATGCCTGCTAACGAAGTAGATTGATGGAGTGGCGCTATTCTAATCTGATTTCTAAACAGTAAGCAGCTACGAACAGGTTATAGCAGCTTCTGCCCTGCACTGGAGTACGTATGCAAGTTTTGCATGTGAGGACTTCGAACTGGCGAAGTAGGTGCGGTGGGGGCGCCGACATGTGGGCCTCGCACCCGACATTCCGCGTGATCCGCGGTGGTCCGCCCTGTGAATTATTGTCCCCCAGTGGTCTTTCAGAAAACGAACAAAAGCGCTAGTAGCAGGTCAGGAAACCTAATTTTTATCTTACTGCGATGCAAGCAACTCGTCGCGGGGACCTTCTTCGCAGCCCTCTGATCGCCCGCCATGGTTGGTAGCACTGCAGCTCTAGGCTCTAGCACGAGCTCAAGTGCGTGTACAGCGCCTCTACTCGCAGAGGTGGAATATTCACACCAGCTAGCGAGAAACGGGTATGCATGCAGGCGTCTGGATGCATGATGAGCAGTACTACTTTAATTTCTGCGTAAAAATTTGTCGAGAGGAATTTCATTCGTTTGGGTAAACGTTCCACTAACTAACGAGAACGACCAAAGCCAACGTGTGTGCCAGTAGTGGCTAATTGTTGCTGATGCATGGTATCTCTTCATAAAGTTTTTTTTTTCTTTTCTAGAATACAGGTTTTCAACATAGTGCTTCGCTATAAAGCCAGAATTTTCAATCAATCTTAAGTCCGTGCTACGTGTACTGCTCGATGGTCTGCTGGTAAAGGAAAATGACAATTTTTACGCTGCGGTTACTTGCCTGATGCCAGAGACGCCCATACTGCCCGGCCAGCTCGCTCTTACTTTACTGATCGCCCAGCTAGTGGAGCCGAGCGCGCAGAGTGTCATTTGGACTGACTGAAACTTGCTGGTTATTCTTGCATCATCTTATCGCGCAGGCAAGGACTTGAGTACGCCTCGTTCAGATTCAAGTTCATTGGGAGGCGGTTTAGCTGGAAACTACGGTCAATCTGTCTGGCGCCCATGTGGCCATTGTACCACGAAATGTGGTAACCCTGAAATGGGAAATTGTTGCTAGCTCGCTCGTACGAGATCAGAGCCAACTCCGAGTGCAGACTGGGAGAGCTGGATCGATACCGTATACAGCACTGTCATCAGTTCTCCCTTCTCATTCCCGTGACAGCCGGACGGAAGCAACGCAGTTGTTATCTTGCTGGTAATCTCACTGAGCATCTGGCGCTACATGTAGGGGAAAAACATTTGAGCAGCGCTACTGTGTAGCTCCATCATTCACTGACAAATTTCGCGTGGTAATTCTGAATGAAGTGAACCTCATGTGGTACCGCCTCTCTCCTTTTTTTTTCCCCCTCATCTGATGAAGATCGATTGAATAAAGCCGAAACCCAATGAGAGCCGCCAAGAAAGAAATGGCGCGCAGAGGAAGCAGAACTGAACCCACCAAATCCATCAATCAACCCGTCCACTCCGTTGCCTCCACCCGTGTCCATCCACCAATCGATCGAGCCAGCCACCAGGGGGTTGGCTCCACACAGCAAAGCGCTGCCCGCCATCCTATCCGGCCAAGTGCTGCGGCGACGTGATCCATCGATGGACGCTGTCCCCGAACAATCCAGGCAGCGCGGGCCGAAACCATCCCCAACCCGTCCCGGGCCGCTGCTTGCTGCCCCCGGGATTCCGCCAAGCGCAAGGCGACGCGGCGCTCGCCGCCAACCTCGTCTCGCTCTCGCCCTCGCCTCGCCTCGCCTCGCCGACGAGTCAACCGTTCGCCCATGCTCGATCGCATGCATGCACGCACGCACGCCGCGCTGATCAATTATCCTCTCGTTCCCCGGCCTCGTGAGCCGTAAAAAAGGGGTCGGTCGCGCTTGCTTTTCCGTCGGTCCCACGGCGCCGGTGTCGCGACGGGGCCCGGACGGGCAGCAGCCTCCGCCCGCGGGGACACCGGCGCGGCGTGCATGGCCGCATGGATATGATGCGTTGCGTGGCCATGCATGCACGGGCCGGCCGGGGGCCATGCCGTGGACGTCGGGACGAAAGCTGGAAAGCCTGGTTAGGTAAGCAAGCTGCCGGCACTGTCCGCGCCGTGGTCAGTTGTTTTTGCGGTTAAAGATCCGGGACGAGGTGCCGCTTTTGCTCATTTCGCGTCGCTGCCGGCTTGCCGGTGCCTCTCCTCCTGGCTTGGTCCAGCGCCTCGTACGTACGCTTTCTTCGCGGTTCGAAATTTTCAACGCAACAAAGTCATACGACGGCGCCACACGTCGTCATCACTCATCACCTCCCGACCGAGCTCTCTGGGCCAGGCCACGACATGGCTCCCGGGCTCCAGCCTCAAGCCCAGCCCTACGTACCCAATTGCCACTGCAGTTGGGTGCTGCTGCCTCTGCCTGTGCGTACAAATCTCGCCCCTCTCTGCAGTTCAGTTGCCCACTCCTGCCGATTTCACATCAATCGATCTCTGTACCCTCGTGGACACTCGATCGTTACCCACCGGGCAATGCCTACCACCGAGGCACACGATCACGTCGCCTTTAAGCTTTTAATAGCACCAAAGTACCGACAATCATTGCAATATATCGTCGGATCACAATCAACCAGCAATCATAGGCGACACTAGCTCAATACATAATTTGAAGTTCAAACATGCCTATCGGACACAGTTACGCTCTGTACTTCTTAACAGTACTCAAATGCCCAGTGCACTTTTGTAGTACCCCTTAATTAATTTACAGGTGTCACGCTACACCTTAACCGGCCACGACTTGCTTGTCCAAATCGCCATGCATGGCTCCACACCATGCCCCAGCCAGCCTAAGCCAGGAATGGATATTCGTGATCCAACAGTAGCTAATGGACCATGGTTGGCATTGGCTGGGTTTCTTGGTGATGATGCATGCATGGGACCTCTATGGAGTGTGCTGCCAATGACATATGAGACGTACGGTTATGCTCAAAGCCAAATTTGCCACGACGGAAGGAAGTAGAATAAATCTGATAACGTACGTACGAGATCACAGAAACGCATCATTGCGACGAAACACGGACGTCTCCCGTCTCTATCAACAAGGCTCTCGCTGTCGACCGACCACGGCCGGACCCCTCGAGATCACAAGCCGATGGCGACGGCAGCGGAAAGCCAAGGCGTGTGAGCTAGCGCTAGGCTAGGATGCTGCTAATCCTGGACAAGGCGCTATATGGACATCGCTGATCACAGGTTGGCTGTTGTTGCGTGCCCCTTGCCCCTTGGTGGTTAGCAGCGCAGCCATGGGCATGGGGGAGCCTCACAAGTGGGAACAGAAAACCGCATACGTCTCGCGGCATCATCGCTGCCTCGCTAGTTCGAGGTCAGGCCCGGAGCAAGGCAGCAAACCCCATATCCGCTTGCTGCGACGTCCGAACCAACGGCGGAACTTGCTGCGATGCATGCATGCGCACGTCTCGCTGCTGCTCTGCCTGTGCTGATGCGGGTGATGGCGGTGTGAGCCAGAGAATAGCGCTGGAGCTAAGCGTCGCGAACGACTGTGGAGAACTGACTATGATGTAAGGTCAGTCTTAGTGCATATTTTTATTTCACACCTTTCAAAAATGCCACATCAGATTTAGAGTCTTCACATGATAAACAAAATGACCTCTCTCAATGCATAATTTCATCTCACGGTTTTATAAGCAAAGCATGACATTTAACTCTTGCATTGAGATTGATCAAAACATATTAGGATGAAAGTTTTGGTTCTCAATAGGTCTTTTAAGGAGCTTTCATGTATATGAAAGTGTGACACATTCTTTTCATAGGGATGAAAGAAACTTCTCCTCTTTCATCTTAATTCATGTGCCATGTTACCTATTTTCTGATATGACACCTTATTTAATGGTGATGAAAGGCCCATTGAGACTGGCCTAAGTTCTATTAGGATAACGCCTTTTTTTTTAAAGAAAATATCATAGCACGGGCAGGCTGGTTTCAAATTGTCGGCAAAGTCTTCTTCTTTGTGACGATTCTTTCATATCATTAATTAATTAATTAATTAAGAACTATGAAAAACTAGAGAGGGCAAACATGTGCTCACAGAAGCCATGTTGAGATAACAACTTTTCTTAACGAAGAGACATAGCACCTTGGGTGAATGTCCTTAACAATACTCCAATTGTAAACAACGTCTCTTGTTCCTTATATGAAATATAGAGGAGCTCTACACATGTACCCAATGTCATGGGACCGATGTACTACTGTAGCAGAGCTTCAACAGAAATATCCATGGGGCGGTGCTAGTAAATTTGCTTAGAAACTTTTGAACACTGTTGAAAATATTGTCTTGAGCTGTGGCCCTGGGGGGCGCATGGTCACCCTTGGCCACATGGAAGCTCCGACAGTGACTGTAGCTGCAAAGAGAAGGAAATGACTGTATGGCTACCAACATCTGGGAAGACAAGGATAGGTGTGTTGGAGAATGCAACTGCTAAATATGTGTCATTCGAATTGGAGCACTGATCTTGGTATACATCTATCTCCTTTTTGTGGTATTATCATGAACCTTTTGCAATTCAAGCCCGACGGACACTGATCTTGGAACACAAACAAAAGTCATTCGAATACCTGTATCAAGAGGTGAAAAAGTATATGCCGAGTGCAACCTATGTGAAATATAAATAAAAGTTCTTGTGTAAAAAATATATACGTAAAGAGATAATATAGTGTCAAAAATGATTATGTGAAACACATATTTTTAATTTTTTATACCAAGGGATAAAAATATTGTAGTTGATAGATATATACTGAGGTAAAACAAGAATTCAAGAATAAGTCAAGATAACACACAAAAATAACAGTAGTCATTTTAATTGATATCAGCGGCATAAATGGGCACCCACTACACTATCTTTCTATATACGGTCATGAATATGAACCATTACTATTTTTAGCCCACACTATGAAAAACGCATCATCGCAACGGTAAAATAATTAAGATTGCTTTGAAACGAGGTGTTGGAAGGCGTCAAATACAAACCGTTGCATTATCTTTTTCATATACAATCATAAATATAAATATTATATTATTATTNTCATAAATATAAATATTATATTATTATTTATTTTTAGCACATAATATGTAGACGCGTCTTCGCAACGGTCAAAAATTTGAGTTGCTTTGAAATAAGGCGCCGGAAGGCGTCAAGTGCAAACTCTGCATTATCTTTCTATATACAATCATCAATAGAAATATTATATTATATTATAATTTATTTT
>LAPY01005518.1:10096-21176 GCA_000970635.1 Eragrostis tef | reverse complement strand
CGCCAAAATAAAGATACCCAAAACAAATGTGAAGTTACAACAAAAATTAAGACTTTTAAACCCTTTGACCTTCAGTTTGATGATTTCCTCTCAAGGTTCCAAACATATATAGGTCAACAGTAGAATGTAGATAGCTATAAGTTCTCAGAGTGAAACAGGTAACTTACACTGAGATGATTTGTTCTTTTGTTGGATGCTAATTTTCTCGAGAGGTATGCCATATGTGACCAGCGACATCAAAATGTTGTGGATCCTCTGATCAACCTCGTGACATTTGATTTCAACTCTCTCAAGTTTGTCCGATGCAAATGATTCGTCCACTGAATTGAATATTGCTTTTGATGGCACCAAACTTTTAGGTTTCTGTTTCTGTAGAAAACAAAAATATCATAATAAGATAAATCATTCATGGGCAACAACTACATAATCCATGTGGACAAAACATACCATTCAATGGTGAGTGTTGAAGAACACAAATTAGTGCACGGTGGTCATTAGCCACACACCATTCACCAAGTAATAAAATCTCCAACTTATGAAATGTAGGGCACCATCTCAAATCCCTTTTGAGAATAAACTGGATTACGCAAGCAATGTCAATGAATGCAAAGTGTGAGGGGATACAATACAAGCACACAAAAGGGAATATTTTTTTTGGCAGAAATTGAAGTTATAGCCACTCCAAGAAATTAACATTTAACCAGGTCTCTAGCCAATCATATGTATAAATATCTAATTTATGAAGAGGTATTCACACCTTAGCTATTTAAACATAATAAGTTAAATCACGACAAAAATTAATATTGTTTGTTAGTTTTCTGGATATTACATTTTCAATATGTACTAATTTAGTGGTTTTGGAAGTACACAATTCGCAAAATACAGCAACTGCACAGTTTATCCATACTTTATATACAAACTGCAAAGATTGAGACTCCTAACTGAAAATTTATATTTTCTAGTTCCAATTGCGAGCAGATATGCAACTTATTTAGATGTAAAGTTGAAAATATTCAACAGATAGATCATATGTACTGAAGAGAAAAACACCATGACCAAGAAAAAAAATAGTTGGACTAAACACAAGTAAAATTACCATTTTAGGTTGAGCTATCAGCTTCAAATTCCTAGCAGCTGAGAAACCTCTAAGAAGTACAGATCCTGCACCACCATGATCAATGCCATAACAAGAGTCACAGGAAGCATCCTCGCAATATCCAGGGTCATTGTTTTCACAAGAATCCTCACAATTAGAGTTGAATGTAACTTCTGCTCTTACTAACACTGGCATGTCTTCAATGAAAGGAGTTCTACCCTCGAAATTGATCAGTTGCAGTAAAATGAGACTTGGGGCATAAATACGTGTACGCATGTCCATTGGAAACCAACAGTCATGCAAGTTCAGACGTTCAAGGGATCTGGAGTAAATCTTCTCAGCATCAATGAAGCAATCGGTTATTTCCAGATGTTTCAGCGCCAGACAGCTCGAGAAATCAGTACACTTGGCCCATAATGTTACACCATCAAGATGTAATTCAGTTAAATACTGACAGACCAAATGTAGATTACCCAGCACAAATGAACCAGACACACTCAGCTTCCGAACCTGGCAAAGCAATGCATGCCGAATCCACAGCTTCACGTAGTCCCCACCATCCTTTGATTCTCCGACAAACTCCAAAAAGCATACATCCAGATTGGACCGGTCACGGAGGAGCAGGAGATGGTCCATGAATCTCTTGATCGGTCGGACACGGTCAACACCAGTAATGCGCAGAAAGGGCATGGACTTCCAGAGGTCACGCCAGCGCCGTGCGAGCACGCACGTGCCAACAGCCTCACGCGCCTGCAGGAACGACAGCATGTGATGAAGAAGAGCGTCCGGGAGCACGCTGACGAGGTCAGGGTCGGGCACCCCCGACGCCCTCTTGCTATGCGGCATTCCGTCGAACACGTTGCGAGCCCTCGATCCTGGGCAGAGGAGGAGTCTCAGTCCAGTCGCGCACCGCACGCGCGGACGAGAGTGAGGGAGGGAGATGTTGCTGGAGGGTTGGGGTCGGGTGCTAACCTGAAATTGGCGGACTGAATCTGCTGCTCCCGCGGCAGGCAGGCCACACCGGGAATAAGGGACGAAAGCGGGTGGTACTCGCAGCCGATCAGGATCAAGATCTCGGGCGTAGGCCAGCACGGCGGTGGATCTCCGTCGATCGGGCGCGAGTGCCGGCGCGGAGGGCGAACCTAGATGGACCGCATTGGTGGGCGACTTTGCTGCGGACTGTTGCCGTGCCAGGGGCTCTGGTCTGGTTTTCACAGAACGAACGGAAGGACGGGGAAGAAGAGAAACAAACGAGCGGACAAAGTTGCACAAAGACCCCTACAAACAATATTATAATGGAATGCCCCTGGAAACTTACTAGCCCCCCTTCCAGTCCATGCTAGAGCTGCTCAACCTGTTCACTTCCTCCTCTCTTCCGAATTTAAGTTCATTCATTTGTTGGCAAACAAAAAATTCCCAATGCTCTCAGAATGTGATTGTTTCATGTAGATGTTCATAAACATGCTTATATATATGTTACGCAACATTATAACTTTTGCATTTATTTGAATCTCTGGCTCGAAGCAATCTAAATATGGTTGTGCAAAAGTGGCCTTTTACCCTGCCTAGTGGGAAGCTTCCGCCAAGCCAGGCCCGTGATAGCAACGGGTTGCCATGCACATGACCTCTTTCTCAATCGTCACCCCATAATTGTTCTCTTTTCTCTCGTTATAGCTACAGCCAATCCGCCACCCCTGAGCTAAGTCAAGCAATAATAACGGCGCCACCCCAAGCTCCGGCCAAATATGGACGAGCTCGGAGCCTCAGAGTACACTCGAATCAACGCCACACCTCAAAAATCAACCCGGCAACAAACCGAATCGAGGTTTTTCGCCAATCGCCATGCACCTTGCCCAAATGTACCCCACCGGTGAGCTCCCCGCATGCGCCGTCGCCATGAAATCCTCTTCGTGTGCGCGCAGGTCACTAGCCATTCCAGACGAGCTCTTCAGAGTTCAGCATCACGTGCTCGCGAGCTTGGATGGTAGGCAGCGGTCGAGACTCGATAGGGATTATATACGTACAAACTCTTCAACATCAGCCTCATATACCGGCCCGTCGACCCGCCCGGGTTAGGCTCGAGTTCCGGCGCGCGAGGTTCAAGCATGTTCAAGCGCAACTTCCTGGCCTTCGGCACTGCCGCGCGCGCACCAGTTCATGGACTTGTGTACATGCCGATGTCAATCGTGCCCAAGGACGGCTGTTCCGTGTACCTGAAACCGCTGTCCACAGATGGTCCTCCTTGCTTTGCAGATCAGCTAGTCTGAGGTCTTTATTGTAAAGCCACGGTATACCAAATCATGCGAGCTGTACGTTCTGAAATTGTAAATTTTAATACTGGAGCAAACAATTATCCAAACAAAATGAACAACAGAAGCTGATGTGTATTATCCACCATTTTGTTATCATCGAGAGATACAACTATTATAAAATTCAAAGGTGTCAAAATTTGGTACGTAGGATACAATTGGATGCTACCTGAATTATTTCACTTGAAACCTTTTACACCAGTCCATAGAGTGTGATTGAGCAACACGACACGTAAAAATCATACAGGACAAACATAAAAAAAAACTCGACCTGCGGGGTAAGACCGCCCCCGACGGCATTTGTTTAAGGAGAAAGACCTCTCACGGAGGTCGAGAAAATCTCCGAACCCCCTCCACGATCCTACACAGGGACTCAGCTGGCCGTTGTGAACTCCGGCGCGAGTCTTTACCATGTGCTTTGACCCGGGAAAGGCGAGGGGATTTTTTTCTCTGCACTGTAGCGTAGCATATTTCAGCTACGGCAGGAGCGTCACCAGCCAGTGGCCTTTGCCACTGCGCTGGGAGCCCCTTCGCCATATAGGACAAACATGATACGTGTTTACCCATTAAAATCCCAGAAACGTAGACATAATTAAGGCAGCAATATATCCTTCGGCTCAGCACCACTGCTAGACACCGGGCAGTGGTACACGGAGGATGGGGCGGATCAAGAGGCCCGACTTCCGACGAACTGCGACACCAAATGCCTCGATCATGTCCAATTTAGTAGGGTCGACCAGACCTGGCACCTCCCAGTCAAAATGGAATATGAGGTTGGCAAGTGGGAGCTCAACGTTGGCGAGCCCGAACGCCATCCCAGGGCACATCCTCCGGCCGGCGCCGAATGGCAAGAGCTCAAAGTCGACACCCTTGAAGTCCAGTTCAGTGGCCTCGAACCGCTCCGGTCGGAACTCATCGGGAGCCTCAGGCCAGTACTGCTCGTCGCGGTCACTGTGGTGCCTGGAAGAACGTCGTAGCCGAGCACGCGGCACGGCTCTGTGGGCTCCCGCGGGAGCAGCAATGGCAGGGGAGGGTGCAGCCGGAGTGTCTCCCGGATGACGAGTTGCAGGTACTGAAGCTTGCCGAGCGCTTGCTCTGGCACCGTGCCGTGCGCACTGAAGACGTTACGCACCTCGGCCGTCGCCTTCTTCATGGCCTTTGGGTTCCTGATGAGCTCCGCCATAGCCCACTCTACAGCCGTTGCTGATGTCTCACTGCCAGCAGCGAAGATATCCTGAAGGCAAGGCATTTAATTTAGCAATGAGGCGGGTCAGCACTCAATTATGCTTCAATTTCATATTGTCCAGTCACTGTCTTAATTTTTCAAACTATAAGTCAGCTATAGTTACTCCCTCCGTCCTTAAATATAAGGCCTTCTAGGTTTGGTCAAAGTCAATCTTTGCTAATTTTATCCAACAATATCTATAAAAATAAAATATTTTAAATACAAAGAGTTACATACTATGATTCCCTTGTCACAGAATTTGGGTTGCATGTATGTTAGTTGTTGGTTTTGTTTTAAGTTGGTGGCAGGAAACCACATCACAATGGCATTTACATTTTTCAAGCCTTCGTAGGAACAAGTGCGTAATTGAGTTATGAGGGAATTTTCATGAAAATAGGAATTAAATATATAACAAAAAAGGATCAGAGATAAATGAAGAAGATTAGTTTTTAATTCAGGATGAATATAGGACATTTGTTACTATAGGAAATGACAAGGTCAGTTAATTCAAATGCAATATAATAGGGACTTTTGGAGGTTGGGTTCAGTATGATCTTCACGTAGGATGGTATTTTTCAGGCAGAACCAGTGCACCACTCATATATTACTTTGCAAGGTGTATCGAGAATATAAATTAGACTTTGTAAAAGTTTTTCAATATTTCGCTATTTACAGTCAAAGTTTACAAAGTTTGACTTTGACCAAACCTAAAACGAACTACATTTAGGGACAAAGGGAGTAGTTGGTTTGAGTATTTTTTTCGCAAAGTAGGTTTGACTGTGTAATCAGAGAAGTCTGAAGTACTGATCGGCAAGAAGATTATTAGCCACTGACATTACGGGAAACCGGTCATATGCCGAGCGTTGCACGCTTTGCCGAGAGCATTCTATCGGGCACCCGGCAAACAAGCTATTTGCCGAGCGCCGAAGAGAAGGATCTCGGCAAAAAAAACAACACACGGTACATGACTGATTTGCCGAGAGCCAGCTGAGACGGCGTTCGGCAAAGGGGCGATTTGCCGATGGCCGGCACGAGGGCTCTCGGCAAATGTTTACGCCCTTGGCAACCTGGAGCACGTGTCGCGCACGCGGGACGACCGTTAGAACCCGTGCTGGGGCCGTCAATATTTGTTGCGAGTCCGTTAGTGAGTCTCGGCAAGCATCAGTGCTTGCCGAGAGGCATTGGATGAGCGCTCGGCAAACAAGTGTTGTGCCGAGTGCCTTGCTGCAACTCTCGGCAATTTTTTTTTTCGTTTTTGGCCACAAATTTTGTCCTGCCGTCGATGTATGTATGCATGTTACTTCATGTCAAAATTTGGTATTTTTTCAATCCGTTTGTTATATTTAAGTTATTTATTTCATTTAAAGTATTTATTGAACATAATTCAAATTTGAACAACAAGTGATTCAAATAAATTGAAATGTAGTGGCTAAAAAAGTGATATTCATGTTCCTGAGTCCAATGTGAGGCCGTAGCCATGAAATGAACGGAAAAACAACGCATCTTGTACATAAAATATGAGCTTGAATATGGGGTGAAATAGAATTTTGTTTTTATAAAATTACGAGACTCGCCCTGATATCATGAAATCATGCGTGCAAATGGTAGTAAATCATAGAAAATGTTTCGCAAAAGTTGTCACGTATGTTACTTACAAACGGGAGCTTCCTGGAAGAAGATCCATAGAGTTATGAAGTGTTCGTTTGGATTTCGAATCAAAACGACGGTCACATTATGGTTTCACTCTAAATCTTTTTTTATAGATTACAGATGATATGAAATGTATCAAGACAAAGTTTGGTGAATTTTTTAATTAGTTTGATATTTCTAATTTTTTTGAAGTTGATTTAAAATGTTTGCCGAGCGCTGTCAGTGCAGCTCACGGCAAACGGTGCTTCGCCGAGTATGGGGCGGCGGCACTCGGCAAACGTGGTTTTGCCATGCGTCTCTGTGTTCGCCGAGCGCTGTAGATCTAGCGCTAGGCAAACATTCGATATAGGATCTAGATCGGGCGTGGCTCCTCTCCCTCTGTCACACTCTCTCTTATCTCTTCAACCTCACGTCGCCGTCCGCCACCCCACCGCCACGCCGGCTGCCGCCCTCCCCCGTAGCGACGCCGCCATCGGCTCCGGCCGTTGTGCCGCCCCTGGCTGGTTCTGCCTCGGCCCCGACGACCAAGCACCCCATCCTCGTCCCCGGCACCGACACCCCCGCCCCCGTCCTCCCCGTCTCGGACGAGCCCGTCCCCGTCCACCTCACCGAGCCCCTCATCCACGAGCTCGGCGACCCCAGCCCCGTCGCCGACATCTCGAGCCCGGCGAGCCCTCCCCCGGCCTCCTCCATGTCATCCCTGAGCCCGGCGGTCCCGCCGCTGCCCCTCTCTGTCCTGACGCCGGCGTGTTGAGCTCGGCGACCTACCCTTGTTTTACCACACGTCTTCGCCGTCCAGGTAAGCCCGACCCCTGCATGCACCTTTTTTTCCCAGAAAACCTAAGGCTGATTTCGTCCTGACGAGGCCCAAAAGAAGGGAAGTACTAGAAAGGTTCAAAACATTAATGTTCTCTGATAGGTTTGCAGTGAATCTGAGTAGGGGAGTGAACATTACTACTATGCCAATCAACAGGACCAAGAGTCATGACTATCACATATGGCTTGAGCGGCTTCTTCCGGTCATGGTTCGAGGCTACCACTCTGAACATGTGTGGCAAGTGCTGGTAGAGTTGAGCTATTTATTCCGCCAGCTTTGTGCTAAGGAGATATCTAAGACCGTGATTGCAAAGATGGAAAAAATGGTGCCTATGTTGCTTTGTAAGTTGGACAAGATATTTCCACTAGGCTTGTTCACTCTGATGCTGCATATGATTTTGCACCTCTCGTATGAGGCACGAATGGGAGGGCCTACGTAGAACCATTGGTGCTATCCATCTGAGCGGTGTGAAAAGGTTCTTCAAACTAAATGTAAAAATAAATGCAAAATTGAAGCTTAGCACACATTTTGGAGGAGGTGTCAAACGTCACAACAAAATACTATTCTGATAACGTTCCGAGGGTGCATTATCCACCTCCTAGTTACAACGCCGACGAAAATGAATCGACCCTCAGCCTTTTCTAAGGGCAATACGGACGTGGAGGTGAAGCGACCAACAAGAATTTGACATATCAAGAGTGGCGCACTATCATGGTGTATGTGTTGACCAACCTTACCGAAGTGGAGTCGTATATCAAGTAAGTTATGAACAAATTACATAATTTCGCATCCAACCCAATTGTTCTGCATCCAACCCACTTGTTCCTCATTGTACAGGGAATTCCTTGATGGATTCTGGCATGCCTCAAGGCATCCTACCCCACAGGAAATTGATACCCTTCTTTGCAACAATGCGGGAACTGGATCGCCCGATTTCATTCCTTGGTTCAAACGGAAGGTATTTAGCATTTTCTTAGTATGTCATTACAAAATTGGTCGTACGTGCGAATAATATAGCTAACTATCCTGCTTCAACCTGTTGACCCAAACCGATGTGTCTATGAATGCCGAGCTGAGAGGTTGCCAATGGCTGTGGCTATAGGGTCAAGTCAGTTGGAAGCTATGACGTTAACGGGTACATCTTTCACACATCAAGCTACTAGCAGAATTGGCCTAATCGAAGAACCACTAACACCAGAGTTTTTACTCTTGTTAGTGGGCACCGCTTTCACACAACAAGGTACGAGCAGAATCGGCCTAATCGAAGAACCACTAACACCGGAGTTTTAACTCCAGGTGACGATGGGGTCGAGTATTACGGAAGAGTTGAAGAAATATACAAACTCATGTTTGATGGTTGCAAAGTTCTTCCTTTTGTCATATTCAAATGCCATTGGTTTGATCCTCAAGCAGTGAGACGGACACCTAATCTTAGGCTAGTCAAAATTCGACAGTCATCAGTGTATCGAGGAGACGCTGTATATATTGTGGCTCAACAGGCCACACAAGTTTATTATCTCCCACACCCATGCCAAACCGATAACCGTCTCAAGGGTTGGGATGTTGTGTTCAAGGTATCGCCACATCGTAAACTACCAGTCCCAAACAATGAGGATTACAATGTAGACCCAAACACATATGTCGACAGAGAGTTCTTCCAAGAAGGGCAAGAAGGGGGTTTTGTGATAGACTTAACTGAGGATATCGGAATGGATGTAGATAATGAAATGGTTGATGACGACGACGCAGGAGACGAGATTCATCATGTCAATGACTTGAAATTACTTGAGCGATTACAATTAGGCACGGACGGTGAGGACATCCTTCTTCGGTGCACGTGCAAGATGATATGGACTTGCGTGATAGTGATGATGAGGCATACAACGATGCTAATCCTGATCTTGATGATCATTTCTAAAATACATTGTTGGTCCATACAAATTCATTTATTATTTGCAATACTTTCTTATAAATGTTTCATTTATTCTACATATTTCTTGAAATACTAATGGATTTGATGTTTTTAATTGCAGGTGATTGATCAAAGATGGTGGGCAACGGTGTGCTGAGGTCGGTGTCGTCGCTTTATAGAAGCGCGACTGGGAGGGGGTCCGGGTTCGGGCTCGGTGAGGGGTCCAGGAGGCGTCGAATGAAGGGTCGAGGCAACAGAGGTGGCGGCAGGCGTCGAGGGAAGGCTGTGAGGGATCCGTTGCCTGCATTTTCCATGCACGAGTCTACTGAGGAGGAGGAGGAGCAGTCTGAGGAGGTACCTTCCGCTCACGGCATGGTCTTGCACAGATCCAGTTTGAGCAATCCAAGGTTAGTTTTTTTTTATTTCCTTCGCCATTTTTTGATTTTGACGTTATGTTTGCTTTGCATTGTAACATTGGCTGAAATATTGTAGGCCCAGCTACGGGATGAGATGAGGCGAAGATGGAGGAGAGGATTGTGGCAGAGCGGCAAAGGATGTTGGAGTTGATGGCGCAGTCCATGGGTGTGATATTCTAGTACCTGCAAAGTACTGGGACGCCGCCGCCGCCTCCAGGGATGTTGACAGTGATGTTCCTGGGACTACCTCCACACGCCTTCCCTCTCACCCCCCCCCTCAAGGCACTCCGGTGAGTCACTCGAGATCCTTGCAATTTCATTTCTTACTTGTAGTTTTTACTTCTATGCTTTCATTTCAAGTATTGTGTTACACATGCAATCCTTTCTTCTTGCAGAATCAATACGCGGGATCTAACAATCCGCCATCCGGTGCCTCCCCTCCAAATGCTTGGTCGTCGTGGCATCCTCATCCCTGTCCATTTTTTATTGTAGATGTATTTCTATTTGAACCAACTAGTAGTGCTTGCTTCCATTTGACAAACTTGGACTTGTGGTTGTCGACAACTTTTATTTGAACTATTAGGACTCTTTCTATGTGAACTTGAGGACATATATGTATTTGTGAGGATTTATATGTGTTTGTGATGATTTGAATGCTTGAATGGTGGTGATATATATGTGTATCTGATGATGGTGATCTTATATCTGTGATTTTGTATGATTTTGGTCCAGTTTTTAGTAGCTAAACATTTTATTGAATCCTGTTGAATTAATTTGCCGAGTGCGTCAGAACTTCGCCGAGAGCCTCTGTGTAGGCACTCGGCAAAGGATAGCGCCTCGTCAACGCTCGGCAAAGAGACTATTGTTTGCCGAGCACCACGTCGGCAAACATGAACCTTTGCCGCTGCCGGGCCACGTGGCCCTAGGCAAAGTGGCAACATTTGCCGTGAGCCGACTGACGTGGCACTTGGCAACCTCGCCTCTTTGCCGAGCGCCGTGTGACGTGGCTCTCAGCAAAGACGCGCTTACGGCCGTTTGGCGCCGTCGTGCCACTTTATTTTGCCGAGAGCCACCTTGGCTATTTGCCGAGCGCCCGAAAGAAAGCTCTCGGCAAAGAGCTTTCCCGAATAGCGCTCGGCGTTACATGGCCTTTGCCGAGCGCCTCTGGCACACGGCAAATGAGCTGTCTCCTGTAGTGTGAAACAATAAATCATTTTAATTTGTGCTCGCAGAATACTTTCCAATTCGCCAATTGAAGATCGGAAACAGGCCAGCAATCATGATTGCTAACTACTAATCACTTGACTGTCAATGACAAAAAATTCTAAAGAAACATTAACACAGTCCAAATTATATGATTAGATTTAATGTGAAAACAACTATCTAATACTCCTTTTATTAGAAAATAATTCGTTCTGATAGATATTCTTAGTTAATATAAAAACAACTATCTATTATAATATTTAGGGACAGAGAGGAGTAACAAGAATTAATACCCAAAACCAATGAAAATATGAAGAAATACTTACAAAGATAACGCCTTTGATGACATCCATGTCGACTGGAATTTGCAGCGCACCATCCCTCTGTATCTTGAGGAGCACGTCGAGAATGTCCTGTGCCTCGCCTCCACCTTCGTCGCCGCTCTCCAACCT
>LAPY01005515.1:8190-24877 GCA_000970635.1 Eragrostis tef | reverse complement strand
GAGCAGTCCGGCGAGAGCGGCGGTTGGTGCAACCCGCCGCGGGAGCACTTCGACCTGAGCATGCCGGCGTACCTGCAGATCGCCGAGGAGAAGGCCGGCATCGTGCCCGTCTCCTATCGCCGCGTGCCCTGCGCCAGGCAGGGCGGCATCCGCTACGCCATCACCGGCAACGGCGCTGGCCGTCAAGGGCGACAGGCGCGTCAAGTGGACGCCGCTCAAGCGCAACTGGGGGCAGGTCTGGCAGACGGGGGAGGACCTCACCGGAGAGTCGCTCACCTTCAGGGTCATGACCGGCGACCACCGCAAGGCCACCTCATGGCACGTCCTACCAAAGGACTGGCAGTTCGGAGTCACGTACCAGGCAACCAAAAACTTCTAGCTAGAACATCAGAAGTCTTCTGATCGATGTTCTTCTGATGCACTGCACTCGTGTAACATTATAACATTCTTTGCCTTGTGATTTGCCCCCTCCCTCCACCGGTACGTACGTGCTGGATTATCTTCAAGATCAATCGACGTGTATAAACAAAAAAAAATTTAACAATCTAAACAATTATATATATATATATGATTGATACGAGGAATAGTACATGCATCTTGTTAAAAGGAAAAAAAAAGTGGTTCAGAAAGAGAGAATGTGTGTTTCTTCAGGTGGAAAATTAAAGGCCACTACGCTTCTACAGGTGTCTACGTCTTCCAGGGCGGTTCCAAAAATCCCACGCACACGTCGTTTCTGCAACGAAAATGACTTACTAGTCTCCCATTTTTCGTTTTTCTTTTTTTCTTTGTTCTCTTCTTTCAAGATGTATGTGTGGTCGGCCTTGCCGCTAAGCGCGCGCTATAAATAGCCCTGCTGATCCTCCAAACACATCCGACAATCTCTCTCGGCCACTCTCCTCCTATCCACACTCTGCTTCAGCTCCAGCTCAAGCAATCATCATCAGCTTCCTTCCTCATGGAGATCTCCTCTGCTCGTGCCCCGGCCGGATCGCGCCTCTTGGCGACCCCTCTTGGTGCACACGCAGCTTGCCGCCGCTCCGTGCAGCGACTTCTCCGCCCGCGCCGGCACACCGTCCGATGCTCCGTCGACGCCACAAGGTGAGCATGCATCAAGCTGATGCTATAGTACTCCATGTAGCCACAGAGACCGAGCCTGCGGCAAATTAAGCATGTGTTTGCCTTATGTTTATAAATAGTAGGCAGGCGATCGCGGCGGAGGCGGAGGCGGCGGCCGCGCGGAAAAGGGCCTACGGGGTGTTCTGCACCACCTACGATCTCAAGGCGGTGAGTCACCTCTGCTGGCTGGACCACCTACACCCTGTCTGTCTTCATCTGTTTGTTGAAATGCTCCATCCATCGCCTGGTTTCTGCCTCTGTAGTTGGGCACCGGCTCAAAGAATTCCTTTTCAAGCCTACCAGCAGCGTTGTTGCCTTGTTGGTGCACTCTGCAGAATGCGATCTTGTGCCTGAATCCGTTTTCTTGTCACCCTTATTGCAGACTCTGTTTTACTAGGAGAAGATCGAATTTGCAGCAGTTAGTTATTGTAAAGTTAAATACTGCGTGGCGCACACAACATACTGCATTTGGCCTCTGTTTTGTACAGAGTGACATGAGCGTAGGGTGAGCTGCCAGTGTCACGGGCACTGCACTTCACCAACTGTTGCCGTGTAACTTTGTCATCAAGTCATATCCTACATCGCGATACAACAAACCGATTTTTACATTCAACGGTCCTCAAAATCATCATTCAATTACTAATCTATCGTGTTGTCCCTTCTGGTGAACGGAACACAGGATGAGAAGACAAAGTCATGGAAGAAGATGGTGAATATCGCTGTGTCAGGTGCGGCTGGAATGATATCAAATCATCTGCTTTTCCAGGTGAGTAACGTCTTCATAATTCAGTGTGTTGTGTATAGACGTCAGGTGTGACTCTTGTCAACTAGCCTATTCTTCTTAGTACAGAACATGATGTTTCTAGCAACGAATAATGATCTCAAGATATTCATTCACAACATATATACTATTCTGAACAAGGAGTGTTCGCAAAGTCAATTCTATTGGTGCCACTAGGAGTTACGTGACATTTGACATGTGACCCTCTATGTTATGCTGTTTATCACTGTAATTTGAGGAAAAATGTATAAACCGAAATGGAATTTCTAGTGTCCTTTACTGTAGACATATGATTGTTACATGCAAATAGTCATATTGGTTTATCTTGTCTTCACATTTTACCTGGCAAATCTTGAGAATTTTTTTTACTGTTGACCATTCATTTTGACAATCAACTTTCAGATTGCCGCTGGGGAGGTTTTTGGACTAGACCAACCAATAGCACTCAGGCTACTTGGCTCGGAAAGATCATTTCAAGCACTAGAAGGTAGGTCCATTTTTATCTGCCTTGCGATTTGAGAACTAGAATCAATCAACATTCGCTGCATAGTATAAATACTAAACCTCCCTTACAACTTTCACTGATGTACTCTCAGATATTAATGGATTGCTGTGACACCGAATGTATCTCCCTTGTTCTAATGTGCTCTTGAAATGACAACTCAGGCGTAGCTATGGAACTTGAGGATTCACTGTATCCATTGCTAAGGGAAGTCAGCATTGGTATAGATCCTTATGAGGTCTTTGAGGATGCGGATTGGGCCCTTCTTATTGGTGCTAAGCCTCGAGGCCCGGGAATGGAGCGAGCCGCGTTACTAGATATCAACGGTCAAATATTTGCTGAACAGGTTTATTTGCAACCTGTTCCTGATATTTTTTTGTCAAGTACTAAGTCATGAAACTATTGTTTATCATTTTCTTAGCGAAGTATCTGCTAAAAACACAGAGCAGCAACCTGATATGAAGTTGGGTACTTACACAAATGATTCTGGATGATTTGTTTTCTTATTTCACTTCAATTTGTTCTTGCTTTCTTATGACCTGAAATTTTGAATTGTGTCAGGGGAAAGCACTCAATGCTGTGGCATCCAAGAATGTGAAAGTCATAGTTGTTGGGAATCCCTGTAACACTAAGTATGCATACTTTCTTGTTTATCAGGTATTATAAGTTTGGCATATGACTATTTCTGACTTGAGGTCTGCCCTGCATCTGCATGCAGTGCACTGATTTGCATAAAGAATGCACCAAACATTCCAGCTAAAAATTTTCACGCATTAACGAGGTTGGATGAAAATAGAGCCAAGTGTCAGGTGCTCATTCTGGAATCTTCTTATTTCTTGTCCTTTTATTACTTTGTTATCAACAGAAAAAAAAAAGATTAACTGACCACACACAATCCCCTTTTGTAGCTAGCACTAAAAGCAGGTGTTTTTTATGATAGAGTATCAAACATGACTATTTGGGGGAACCATTCAACCACTCAGGTAAAGATAGGACTGAAAATGACTTGGACTACTTTGAGGATACACACTTTTGCTGATCTCGAGACTAATTTTCCCTGAGCAGGTTCCTGATTTCTTGAATGCCAAAATTGATGGGAGACCAGTGAAAGAAGTCATTAAGGATACGAAGTGGTTAGAAGAAGAATTCACTTTAACAGTTCAAAAGGTATATATGCCTCACTGTGTTTGTAGTATATTCACTGTCATCTTTCATTCGAGAAAACTACAAATGCTATAACATAATTCGACTCATTCCTATGTTTAAACAGCGTGGGGGTGTGCTCATTGAAAAATGGGGCAGATCGTCAGCTGCATCAACGGCTGTTTCGATAGTCGATGCTATGAAGTCCCTTGTAACTCCTACCCCGGAAGGTGATTGGTTCTCCTCAGGGGTAAGTTTTTTTTTACTTTTTAGATTGTCCATTGTTTTGTTTCTGGTGTGGCTCTAAAGCAAATAGATGATACATAACGTAGGTTTATACGACCGGAAATCCTTATGGCATAGCAGAGGACATCGTGTTCAGCATGCCATGTAGGTCCAAGGTATGATCTAGAGCATAAATCTCCACATTCTTCTATTCTTAAGGCACCACTGTAATGACCATGAATTTCTTGTACAGGGAGATGGTGATTACGAACTAGCTACTGATGTGGAAATAGACGATTTCCTCTGGGAACGGATTAAGAAGGTAAGGGCATTTGAATTGCTTTCAGTGATGATATAGAGTGCTAGCAACCTGAAGGTTTTGATTGAGCTGGGTGACGCTGTAATTCTTTCAGACCGAAGCTGAATTACTCGCAGAGAAGAAATGCGTTGCTCATCTTACAGGAGATGTAAGTCACTAAGATATACAGTTTAACGTGGTAAAAGATTTTTTCTTTCCGGAAATGACTGATTTTGCGTTTACCCGTCAATGCAGGGTATTGCGTTCTGTGATCTTGTCAATGAAGACACAATGCTTCCAGGGGAGATGTAGTTTAGTAATTACACTTGCTATGTCTTGTGTATGTTGTTGTAGTACAGTATCCGGAAGACAACAGAAATTGGAGAGGAGCAGCTGCTTGCAGGTTGCAGCAGTCATCTATATGTATGCTCAATAATTATTATGCCGCAGTAATTTGACTAGTATGCTGCAAGCATTGCACACTAATAAAGTGCCGTAAACGACGCGTAGCTTTGCAGCTAACAAGCAAGAACATCTCAATTTTAACTCGTGGCGGGAAAAGCAGAAGCAAAACAAACAGCGGCCATGTAGTGTTGCCACAAATTTCATAACTGCGATCAGAATTTCAGAACTTCGAGCCAAAAACATTTGCAAGCTCTATCCGTCGTGCACTTCACTGAACATTCACTTTCGAAAGCTGAAATGCCAGCACACTACTGCAAAAGCATCCTGATTCGATCCATTGCAGATTTTGACAATATATACAAGATTCTGAACTCGCATGGTCCAACCAACCAGAAACATGACAAATAGAATCATCATGCACTGATGATAAGCAATTCGCATACTATTACTAATGGCACTGGAGAAATTCATACATACATTAACTCTCGAGCTGCAAAACGGTACTGCTAGTGCTATTGTAACAACCTCAGCTGTAGCGCACAGAGGCCATGTCAAGCAACGCAATACACTTAACTTGAGCAAGCAGGAGGCCCCCAGTTTGGTCTGCCGCAAATATAAAGGATTAACCTAATGTCATAATTAATATTACTCCAGAACCAGGCTACTTGCCATAGATGCACAAGCCAACCTCATAGCTCACTAAGAGCATTATTGCCGAAAAGAAGAATAGGCAGAATCCACCACGCAGTACTGTGGTAATTGTATTGCAGCCACAGTGCATGCGGCTCTCAGGCTCGAAACCTGTGAAGAGCAGCTCCATGCCTTGATCCTTTTGCACGTCCCAATTGTCTGGGCGAGAAGCAACAGCTAAACTTCCTATACTAATCACTTCAGCAGAAACATGGAAGGTGTTGGGGCGTGCTCCAGAAATAGGAGCAAAAGTTTTGCTGAAGTTAGAAGGGAATTCTTCCGCCGCAATAGCAGGGGGAGCAGAGATCGAATCCAACAGCTTTACAAATCTCTTTCCCGTGGTACTACTCGTGGCCTGGCCATCTGGAAAAAACATACTTGTCAGCAGTGTTCAACTACAAATACGAGCAATGACCAGGAATTTGCATGTCAGCTGATATAAACCTGCCCTGATTTAAGCAAGACTGAGCCACATTTGCTTGACAAGGACACAAAATGGTCTGATATTTCAATCTTGCTAAATAAGGGCGAGTAAATACAACTAAGATAGAAATTCCTGGTGCAAGAGGTGCAACAGGGCTCGATCCCACAATGGATGAACACCAACAATAAGCAAATAAGTATCGACCTATTGTACTTTTCCATAGTGTGATTACCTGGTAAAACAACACAATTTAACTGACTACCAGCTTCAGGTAACCTAGCAGATGGGGCACCAACTACAAAATTAGGTTCTAAAACCTTTTGACCAGGACTATATGTATAGATGGTATTGTTGACCTGTAAAAGTACAAAATTGTAGGTGATCACCGGTAAATACATCGTTTGTCTGCAAAAAGTGCTGCAAGTTCATCTCTTATTTCAAATAATGGCATACCTCTTGGGTAAGGATTGGACCGTTAAAAGCATGGGAATTGCTCCCAGCTGGCTGCTGTATGGAGCCAAGAATATCAGTAATAAATAAGTTATCATCCATTGCATCGTAGTATGGGATACCATCATCCACCATATCAATGCCAGATACATTGGTAGCTGGGGAGCCATGAAGTCCATTAAACTGTCTAAAGCCTTCATCACATACTGTGGAGTCAAAGGGTGCATCATAGAACATCAAAGAATCATCCTCTGCCCCAACTGGATTTGTAATAGAAGAATGTGGTGGATCAATAACACTTGAGCCCAAATGGGAATCTTCTTGAATTGACTGCAACAACCGTTCCAACTCCTCTGACTGGAAAGTCTGGTCATCAGGGAGTGGAGGGATCTCATTGTTAGCTCCATTTACAGCCTCAAACGAGTCAGGTGTTTTCCAGGCCCAACCATCCGAGGGCCAGATAGTGGAATCATCACCCAAAGGGTGCTCTAGATTTGCGGCATCTGCAAAATCCTTCAGCTCTAGAAACCCATCACTGGGACTTGAAGTGTTAAAAAGGTTTCCAGAACTGGCATTAGATAACATATTTGCATTAAACATTAAGCTATTCTGTTCTCCAGGCTCAAGATACTGAAGAAAATTAGAGCCAAGGTTTGGGTCACTCAAAATATCCCCAGAACTACCATCGACATCTTCAGACTGGTTGCTATTATTTGAAGTATCAGAAACTGGCAAACCAATTGTACCATTTCCATTCTGATCACCCAAACCCTGAAACGAAAAGAACAAAGGAATCAGAAGGATAAACATACGTTACACATATATGCAGTTTTCATACAAAATTGAACTGAGGGATACAAAAAAGAAATATATACTCAGAACTACTTACGCCAAAAGGTACACAAGCCCTGTATGGATGGATATTAAGCTCATTTTTAAGATTTAAACAAATGATTCATTGCAAAAACACCATTATGCTCAAGAACTATAGTTACGAATTTTGTTTGATCATCTGTAACACGATGCGAAGTTCACACCGTGCAATTAAAGATAGGAAGACAACATCAAATTCCAACCTTTTAAAGCTCATAGACATGAATACTATGACATCATGACTCTTGTGGTCGTGATCTCATATTACTTGCTACCTAATCCTGAGACAAATAATAAGATGTCAAAAAGCTACAAGTCAGCATTGTTGCTAGGCAATATGGGGATAGAATTTCATGAAAGAAGTTATAAGTGAAAGGCTAAAGATGGAAATCCAGCAATCCTGTTAACAACAAAATATGTCACTAATAAATATATAAAATCAATTCAGGAAAGTGATGTGTGACAAGAGCCATGTTCGATAGAGAAGACGATTTCCACAACTGTGGAGCCCTTCTTTGATGAGCATAACAAGGATCTTACTATGAACTACGTGCCACCAACTGACATCCTAGGGGAGTGTTAAGTCGGTCCAAGTAAATTTTGCAAAATGCTAACAGCTGGACCGGTGTTTTCCACTATTCTTTAAGGTGCACAGGATTGCTAAAAGAATGATCAATGACACAGAAACTAAACAAAGCATTACACAAGTGAAATCCAACATATCCATAGCGAGTGTATGTTGCCTATTATGCAGCATATCTCCGAACAAGGCATCAGGATGCTAACTATCCACTCAAACAACTCGCAAAGAAAATCCACTCAAACAGAAATGACTAATAGACAACAAAATACAGAACACATCCATGTCATTCTAATAACCCACGCAGCTTGATATGAACATCCAATTTCAGGGGCTTCCGTAGAAAATTTATCAGAATAATTATATAGACGGGAGGGTCAATCTAATAAAAGGTATGCACAAAAATATACATCGTTTCTTAGGCGTCATTCAATTTAACGAAAGCATTATACCTTTAGAATTTTTTGTTATCTTAAGCTCTAAACATGTGGCTGAAAAAGAATTCTACGCAGCTGAAACAAGCAGCAATAAAAGAACACGCAGATTAACTGACTACGGCTATACCTGAATGAGGTCGCTCATCTGAAGATAGCCTTTCTCCATAGCACCAGGAACCTTATGTTCAGCAATGGCATCTGCAGCAGCATCACCCCCCAGTGGAAGCAGACCAACATTTTCATCATCCTCCTCCCACTCCTCCTCGACGAAGGGAGCTCCATACTGTGCCCCGTTCTGTGGACCTGGGCCAGCTTTCTGGAAGATCCGGCACACCACAAAAGAGTCCTGCAAAGACAAGTCCACAAATCAGTTTCAGTATAGCGCACAGTAACAAAGAAGCTTTTTTTTCCCTTTTACTAAAGACAGTAGCACCTAAACCAGTAAAATGGCGTCACAAGCCGCACTACAGGTCCATTTTCACTGAAACGAGGCAAAGGCTGTGACTAGTAGTTGCATCAATCTAACATTTTTATTTAGGGTGATTTGTACACAAGACACTACAATTTTCCCATTTGGTCCCTAGGACACTCGGTGTCCTACAGACAAAGAAAAAACATTGTTTCTGTAACAGAAATTGGATGTCCTACAGATAAAGTTTTTTGTCCAGACTAAATCACACATATTGAGTGTCCTACAGACAAAAAATCCTTTTATTTAGCACCGAGTAGACAAACAAATAAGCCGGGCGAAGCAATTTACGGATTGAACAACAGATCGAACTACCAGTGATGAGTCACTATTATCACAACTAACCCAAAAAAGAAGTTTTTATAGGATTTTTTACCTAACCCAACCACACCCTATACAACAGGTGAGAATGAATGTGAGATGGACGCGCATCAAAAAAGCAAGGAATGAGAGAAAATAATCCAATCGAATACCTGGGGGATTCCCGCAGCCTCTTCGCCCTCGAGGCGGTACTCGTGCATGACCCAGTTGGTGCGCTCGCCCTTTGGCGCGCGCCCCGAGTGGAAGACGAGCGTCTTCTTCATCCCGACGATCCTGGGGCCATGGCGCACCTCCCTGTCCTTGCCGGTGGTCTTCCAGTATCCGTCGGCGGTGGCGCGGTTGGTGCGGGCACGGTTGGAGTGCTTGCGGTCGAGGCGGCTGAAGAAGTACCACTGGGAGTCGCGGGAGCGGAGGCGGGAGCGGGCGGGGAGGTCCCAGGGCTCGACCTTGTAGAGGTCGACCTCGGCGATGGCGTCGACCTTCAGCGGGCGGCCGTGGACCTTGCGCTTGAGGTAGTAGGAGACGAGCTCCTCATCCGTGGGGTGGAAGCGGACGGCGGCGGCAGAGCGAGGGTGGAAGAGGAGGGGACGAGGGTCATGAACGGACCACGGCGGCTAGGGTTGGACGGAGATTGGAGAGGAAGAGAGGGGATTGGATTGGGGAAAGGTTGAGGAAGAAGGAGAGAGACGAGATGGCTTGGGCTATAAGAAAGGCCAGGGGCCTTTTCGTCACGACACGCACAGGCCAAAATCCCAGGATTATCTTATTATACTCTCGGCTTTGTTTTCCAGGCCCCCTGGCCTCTTCTGTGTTTTGGGTAGCCATTTACATTACCCTTTTGCAGGTTTAGCCCTAGGAAATGGCGTATTCTTGTCCCTTCAATTAAGTTCGCCCTCAAATGACTTTCAATGACAAATGGTATTGTTTAAAGAAAAAAACAACAGGCCATATATAGAGAACGAGGAGCAAATTTCTAACACAAAAGGTGGTGTATTAAAACATAGAAAACTACTGGCAGCAAGCTCGACGGAGCAATGCAGGCCGGATATAGGCGTGTGGGCGGCGCGGCGAGTTGAGGTGATGTAGCACTCGCCGACCGATGGTGGAAGCGGGCGGTGGTAGGGACATGGAGAATCTCTTAGCACACATGATTTGTATTATCGAGTTTCCTACTTCTCCATCAGAACTCTAGAAAGGTGGAAGAAGGCAAGCCTGGTGGTAGACGGCAGTCAGCGTGCATGGTAGAAAGGCAGTGGAGGGTGGTAGGCGGTTCTTGGCAGGGCCGGTCCTGAGATTTCAGGGCCCCGGTGCGAAATTACAAACAGAGGCCCCTCCGATATAAAATAAGCATATAGATTTTTTTAAAAAATATATAGCTATATTTATAAATAAAGTGCTTTTCATGGGACGAAGAAATTAAAGTGCTCATATTAAAAAAATTGAAGATCTTTTTTTTATTTGATCAATTCTAGTCTTTTTCTCTTATGAGTATACATAGGAATAAGAAAAATGAACTCGAAATGAACTGCCATGTGAATGAGTAAGCGTGCTCAAAAATGTTTCAGACAACAAATTGAACTAGAAATGAACTTGTTATTGCTTTTAGACCGTCCGTAAATAAAGAAATGGAGGGAGTATCTGTGCCAATGCGCCATGTGCACCGTGATTTGTGAACGAGCGATTTACCATGTTAACATGTTTGGCTCAAGACTGACATCTATTTGTATGTATTTGTGTACTAGCATCAAAGTTGCATGTTGTACTTTAGACATGATTAAAAAAATTGTTAACAAATTATACGTACAAATCATGGGGAGGGGCCCCTGAGATTTGGGGGCCCGGTGCGGCGGCACCGTTTGCCCCCCTGCAGGACCGGCCCTGGTTCTTGGACATGGGAGTCACATGGGTGACAAGTTAGCGACGAACGGGGTTGGTGAGGCGCCGTCAGAGGTTGCTGTGGGGGCAAGGAGGGTGTGGCGAGCAACACCAGACTAGGAGGTGTTAGAGTCGAGTAGCTAGCTATGTTGCGAGGGTGGTGGTGGATTGGCTCGAAAAAGAAGACGGTTGCAAGTTTGTGACATCCTTTAACCAAACATAGCCTTGCGGAAAAATCTAGTTTTTGGGGTCACTATTAAGGCACATGTGTCTTAGTTGGTGTCCAGTGATGCACCTCTTCTCGAATGGGGTTTAGTTACTTCCGACGAGTGTATAAATGATGTTTCTGCACCTCGCAGGTGAAATAACGGGGAGGGTTGTGGAAATGGTGAGGGCAAAGAAGTAAACGGAGATAGCATCGAGTAATTTGAGCTGGATCCATTTCAGGAACTAACTAGCACGTGTGCAAATACTAGGAATCATCGGACTTGGATTGTAAGCTGACCGCAAAACGTTATAAGGTGAGGGTGCAGATTGTAAAAATCGGCAGGGGCGAGCAAGGGACAGCAAAGCAGGTGTCGTCCGCCGTGGAGCGAGCAGACAGAGTCCACTACGAAGTTTCCCAGTCCCAGATGCATGGTTTCGTTGACCATGGACTTTTATGCACCACGCAACGAGCGAGTGATGATGAACACCTGGAAGCCTCGTGGCGCGTATACTTAGGGCGATCCCACCTGGCAGGAGCCCAGTCATACGCCTAATCTATTGCCCCTTGACATCACCTAATCCATGCCCCAGGTCATACGCCTAACCTGGCACCGGCAAAAGTCAAATTTTCTTTCCAGTACAGAGAAAGAGAATCACAGTCACTAGTGTGTACGCATTATATTCTGTCCGAATCCAATTAGTACTTGTTTTGCTAACTACTGAATTTAGTCACTGAATGAGCAGTAAATAAATTAAATCTAAATTTTCAAATATAGCACCATGAGCTTCTGTCGGTTTCTCGTCGGACTGAATTTCCCCTTTTAACTTCACTTCGAAACATGCAAGTCATGTCCCTTTCTTCAGGATCTCTTCTGTTTTCATTCGTACGTGCTTGCCTTGTACTATGACGATGCATGTGATGTGAGGCAGCCATTCATTTATTTTCCTGTTCCATGTAGGAGTATGTTAGTTGGTGGTCCTAGCTACATGTAGCTTTCATTGTGATGATGAACGAGCACTCACGACAGCATGAGATATTTGCTTGGCAGCAACTTCGCGCCTGATTTGGCCGGTAACCATGTAGGATTCAGAACCAAGCATCCATTAATTGATCTGCATAATCTTCCTGTTGATAGATAGGGTTGGTAAGCAAGCAAGTTGGAACTTGATGGAGTATGTTATTTTAAATTTGATATGTACGTGATGGCAGCAAGGTACATGCAGCAGCACATGCGCCTTCACTCTGCTTTGTTAATTGGAGCGCTTACCAATTCAATCACGCTAAATACTACTTAATAGCTGTTGGCAAGTGCTTCACAATGCCCTCGCTAATTTTATTTGCGGGTCAAGAGGCTAACAGTCAAAAGGCTACTCTACCTAGCTTCCTTGGATACTTGGATGCCACATAACATTGAACCTGATCCATGGATGCGGCCGTCTCCATCGGCCGAAAACTCACTGCAATTAATACGTGTAGGAGAAATGGAAGAAGACAACACTCTTGAGAAGGAAGTTCTCCATCATGTCCGGCGAGCTTCTTGTTCATTGACCGGTTAACTCAGCTCGCTCTAAGTACTTTACCAGCAGGCTTCCAACACAGCAATAATCTTTGTGAGGAACAGGGAATGAGCAATACCAGTGCTGCATTTTCAGCTCTGTGTGAACGACAGTTTTGACAAAGAGCTGACATCGATGGTTCCGGTTATCTTATAGTGCTATAGTAGGATTTGTCCACTCGCAATAGATTGAGGATTTTGAAGCTGGTATAAAATGTCAAACACCAGCACAGTGCCGATTGCCAGCCAATATATAGAGAGAGTGAATTGACAGAAAAGGAAGTTTAGTCCACCAAACGGTACCGAGCTGTGCACCCAGCCGACTAGACCGACTTGACAGCCTCACAACCCGTCTCTGGAATCTCTAAGTCCACACGGCTAGTATACACAGAATCTATTTCGAGCGTTTTCCCAATATCAGACAAATTCCAGATAATTCCTATGAATACTAGACTTCCTTTTCTTCACTTTCCAACCCTTGTTTCTCCATACTAGACTTCCTTTTCTTCACCGTCGGAGGAGAGGATTTATTTTTGTGGCATCATGTTCAGAATCCCTGTATGTAAACTGGATTAGTATATAAATTGTACTGATATCATAATTAGCATAGAGTTATCATCGCATATAAATTGTTACAATTAAACTAAAGACATAATTAGCATAGAGTTATCATCGCTAGAGTTACACCCTTCTTGGGAACCAACCCATATAGGTGTCGATTCTTACAAAGCTTTTTTTTTTGTTGTTGTTGTGTCTTGAGAAGTTAAGAGTATTCTAGTAAGGAAAAACATATGTGTGGCATTTTATGAAGTATTTGGTGGGAACAATCAGTTGAGGACTGAGTAGAACAGAGGAAGATCAAAAGCATTAATTGTGACATACTTTGGTTAGTCATATTTTCATGTCATTGCTTGGCTTATATTTGTTTCTTTCTCATTTATATTGTTACCTCAGTTTATATGGTTAGCATTGCCTTTGTGATCCTTCCTGATATGAAACGAAGGGTGCCAACAGGCGTCACAATAGAGAGGAGCAACATGCGCGCGGCAACGACGCGCGGGTTTTCTAGTTGTAGAGTGTTAGTTGGATGTCACCGTGAAGGTGTGAAGCTGTGCAATGCACACAAAAAGGTGACTTGTGCATGCAAGGTCAGAGTTGGTCGAAAGTTGGTTGGCCTTCCAAGGATGAAAGGTCAGAGTTTGGTGTCCGTTTTCTTTTGCTATTTATAAACGGGTGTGTGCTGTGCATTTCATCGATCCCATCAGCAGCCATGGCCGCAGCAGCCGTCTTGTGCATCATCCTCCTCTTTGCTCCGTCGTCCTCTTCCACGGCACCCTATCCTCCCGTCTTGCCCCAACAGAAGTTTGAGAAGATAAAAACCCACCTCCTTGTCTTCATGGGTGACGGGCAGCCTGCTCCGGGGGAAGAAGACTACATCGTCATGGATGTGGAGCCACACCTTCACATCATCACGAAGATGCGCCGCCGATCAACAACAAAGAAGCCTGAATGCGACCGCGGCTGCAAATCACCCTGCGTCACTAGTTGATTGATTGATGTTGCCTCGTCGACTTTATTATTGTATTCCAGTGTTCCCAGTGTTAATTTATAATGAATAATACCGAAGTTTCAATGAAAATATTAGATGGTTGTGGCACTGGATACTATACTAAATCACGCGTAGGCATTAAGTGCCTATACTATAGTTAGACACACCAACTAAATCATACTTCCACAAGAAAGTTTGGGCCATTGCAGGAATAGAACTAGCAAATTAAGGTAACAAATGCCTGCTCCATACTCTGAAAGTTTCTCTTTTCTCATTCATTTAGCATGATTATGCTGCCATGGTTGGAAACTGGTGTTGGTGCTCTATATCATCAAAATCAAAATAGGGCTAGGAAACTGGCATCGTCGGCCGGTCTTCTCAACAACGACGCCATGATGGATCCCTGGCCTCTGTCGCGCGGCAGTCTAGGTTCGTGGCAAGGTCAGCAACCAGCTGAACCTATGAGACAATGGTGGGATGGTGGAAGTGACAATCCATCGTCTTCGTCTTCACTGTCTATGCCGCCGGAGAATCAAAATTACTAGAGCATGGCAGTGACTTACCCATTATGTGCCAATCATCACCTTCAGCGATGTACATATCATTCTTCAGAACAGAATTAGGATAGAACCGTTACTGTGTAGACTTACAGTTAGGTGTCATCGTCAAGTTCGTTGTATTTAGTTATTTATTTATTGAAACATACCAAGCTCTACTACTCGTGTTCCTTGTATGCGAAATTAATTTCTAATGTCCAAAAGTGCAGTTATAGCTGTGGTTATAGAAACGTGCAACCCGCTTTATTTTTCTTCTGAACACCATCTAAGTCTGAAGCAGTTAGCCAAGGATCATAGTGTTGCAAATCTTGGGTTATAGGGCAACAAAATATTACTGATCTATAATATTCATAAGACATGTACTTTTGTGGCACTCAACAAACATGTTCATCAGAATCGAATAATGCCTTTTTGAAATGACGTCCAACCACAGGTTTCACATCTTCTTACAATACTAGAAACAAAGCGCGGTATTACCTCGCTAGGCCTGTTTATAAATACTCGTTAGATTTTTGCCCCTGTGGTTGCACCAGCAAGCTCTATGTCATAAAGAAAAAAGTGTTGGGGTATGTAAGTCGAAGCCAAAAATGTTGTTGACCTAACCTTGGTTTTTATTACATAGGAAAAAGGATAAACGGTCTTATGCATATTTGAAAGTTGCCATGGTTTTTTTTTGTTTTGAACACAAAAGTAAAAGTCATGATATATGGCTGCAACTGCAAGAGTGGCAATTGTGACTCTGCCTCCAGATTTTCTGTGCAAGCAGCCTGTCCTCCTAAGCTAGCTGTCCTTCCAAGTGTCCAAATTCATGGCCATTTCTTCTCTTCTCTTCATTTGATATTTGTTCCCCAGCTCCCAATCTGTTGCCCTCATGGTACTGATGCCAAGCAATTAGATCTCTTCTTGGACGTGAATTGGAAATAATAAGAAAGTGAGCCCGGATATAGGCGTTCTTAGCAAATTAATCAAGATGGTAAAGACTCAAATTTCAAGTGTCTGAGCTTCCTTCTGCTGCATGTTCTGCACCTCCAGATTCAAACAAAGGAGCAAGCCAGCAAACTGCAGTACTATCAATTCTATTCGTATATATCATAATGTTTGATTAGTGAAAATTGATTGGAAAACAACGGAAATGCCTTCGCCGTTCTAAGACGCTCCTCAAGCCTTTCAGATAATATGAAGTGTTTTTTCTTATTCCTGACCTTCATAGAAAGAAAACATAAGAGCAAACAGTTTTACGGCACATTGCATTTTTTTAGCAGGTCAAGTCCTACTATCATCTAAAAAGGGGAGTCCTACTATGAATTTAGATTCTGCTTCTTCAGAGTTCAGACTAATGTATATTATCTCTTTTTATAAGGGAACCAACCAACAGATTTTTGCAAAAGAGAAAAAAAAGGGCAATGCATAAGAATTTTAAGAAGTTTAACCAACATCATACAGTACTGAGTGCTAACTTCAGTAGCTGATGCTCAATTGAATTTCCAACATGTTTTAATAGAGCTCATAGATGAGCAGACCTCTAACTTCTTCAGCAGCAGATGCAAGATTGGGATGTTTAGTATATGTTATTTTGTGTATGTATCATCACAGTACTCTGACAAACTAACAAAAATACAGGTAGTGGTCTCGGATCGAGTATAGACCATACTTTGATTGCTGCAACTTGCCAGCTATGCTTGTGTATTATTCACATGCTACGATGTGTAAACTTGGATCAAATTGACAGGGTATCTAAAACCAGCAAATTATCCTATACGTCAGTAGTTAAATCAGCTGGGTTTGTTTGAGAATGATTCAGTCTAAGAGCTACAAAATTTACCAATAGACCGGTGTTTAGATTTGCAATGACTACCAATGGAGCAGTATTGTAGTATATGGACAGTTTGTTCCTTTCTCTGATTTCGCTCAAAAATGTTCAAGATCTCAATTCTTTTTTTTAAGACCAAAGGCTGATTAGCCCTGCTTGTTGAAAGCAAAAGATTGTTACTGGGGTTTTACTTTACAGATATAAGGTTCAGAACGCCACACCACAGCTTGCCTATATCAACAGAGAGATAAACATCAGTAACTCTACTATTAACCTATTACAGATCTTTTTTTTTTGACATGGGATTACCCGCCCCCATTTCCGAAGAAACGGAGGTCTGAATTCATTTTTTACAGCAAGTTTAGACTGAGAAGCAGAAAAAGAAGAAACCGTCCTAAACAAAGCCCACCCCCCCCCAC
>LAPY01005513.1:0-18861 GCA_000970635.1 Eragrostis tef | reverse complement strand
AGTGGCCGGGGCCGCGCTTGACGATGGCCCACAGCCCAGCCTCTAGAACCTTCGATCCGTTATCTGATAAACACAAAGAAACAGCTAGCAGATTATCTCGCCGAGAATGCCGAGCGCGCGCGGCCGGAGATCACTCGAACACCTGCATGGCTGATACGTGGGTTCACTCTTTGTTTAACCCCACACGTCTATAACTACAAGGGTGCAAAGGATAAGAACACAACGGCAGCATGCAGTGCGCGTATCTTCCTCACGCGGTGACCAACGAAACTCACGCGGTGACCAACGGAAATGACGGCCACATATCTCGCGAGAGCAACAACTTGACGGCGGCGCGTGCGGGGAGGCACTGCCTCATCACGTACCCTAGCTGCTGCCTATAAAAGGTACCCCAGCCCGACGGTGCACGTGCACACACATCCATTCATCCACGCCGCCGGGCTGCTCGCAACTCAAGCACAGCTCCACGCCGCCACCATCCATCACAAGCCACCAGCAGTTCATGGTCTCCATCAACACCAGCCCCTGCCGTCTACGCCGAGCTGCACATCGACGCCGCCCTGCTGTACGTCTACACCAAGCTCACAGTCGACGGAGAGCTCGCCGGCCGGAACGCGGAGGCAGGCGAGATCGACGATGATGGCCGTGTCCATGCTGGCAACCATGGGTAAGCATAGCTCTTAGCCATCTATTATTTTTCTTCTCTCTCAGATTGCAGACATGGATCGGTCGTGCATCCATGCCATCGAGGAGCTGCCCATTCATCAGCCTAGGCAGTCATGCACTTGACGCCGCCGTGACGACAACGTTGCTGATGGCCGACGACGGGGCCGGACATGGAGCCGAAGATGAGAACGACGCCGTTGCCGTGTCGTCGACGTCGCCTACCTCAACACAAGCAGCCGATGTTGAAGACGATGCTGACTTGAAGCCGCCCGAGATGCCGCCGAGATTGTCGTCAAGTATAAGACGATGCCGCCGTCAAATCCAAGACGATGTCGCCGCCGAAGCCGACGTCGAGGTGTCACCGACGAGATACTCGAGAAGTTCCCGAAGCCGTCCAATCCGCGTTGCTCCTTCACTGAAGTCTACGCCAACATGGCGTGCTTGTACCCGATACATGCATTAGTGCATTACCTGTACACAATCAAGACGAAGCCTCCCGATGGAGTTCTACAACTCGTATCCACACCAAGTCTCTACTCTGCTACTCACGTTGACGATGCTGCCAAGTCGCCGCACCGTTCTCTTACTACTACTACCACTATTTCGAGTCGTACGTGACCGACGAGGCCAGACGACGAGGGCGGGTGCAGCTGACGCTAGGCCGCGCCATCAACGGCTCATGGACCGACGAGGCCATGGATGACGCCGACGCTAACACCTACATCACCATCAACACATATGCACGGAGAACGCGAAGCGAAGACCGAAGACGACGACCACGCAGCTTAATCGGAGGTGTTCCACGAGTAGGACTCGTGGATGTAATTAAGATCTTTCTGACGCCCTAGGAACCAAAAAGACCACATCGCCAGAGTTAGATGGCCGCCATCAGGCTATGGAGCGCATTGTTTGTGAGAACTTATATTTGTATTGTGAAATATAAATAAATGTGTTCCCACCTCTTTATTTTTGTGTACTTTAGTACACTGGCACGCCCGCAACGTTTTTTACGTACACCCCTGGATAGAGAAATTCCCGCTATTAGCTTGCACGAAACGTGCGCCGATGCTTCAACGACATTCTCCCAAGCCTGCACCGCAAGGAGTAATTTAAAGGAGGACCAGCTGCTGGTGGAAGCAGTTCTCCCCGCATGCAAATATGAGTAGGACTAATCATTGACTCTGCTTCGTGTTATCTTGGTCCAAACAGTAGCCGGAGCATATATTGTTGCTGATTAATCACGTGACTACTCTCCTAAATTATTCGCCCATGGAGGAATCAATGTGTTTATGTACCGTCACAGCTGAACTCAATTCGCAAGCGACAATCACATACTACTACGGTACTATCTCCATCTGCATATTTATGTATTCATTCACACCGGACCATCAACTTATTTGCTAAAAAAACAAAATAGTATATTTATATTTACACTTAACAATCATATCATTTCGATACATATGCAACTCTGCACACGTGCTCTAAATTGTGACCAGATGCCGGCTTGCAAACCGTTGGAGCTGATCGTACCCGGAAAGAACTCCAGCTCCTGCCATTCCTGACAAAATATTTGCTCCAACACCTCTGTACAATGTTAAGAACCCTTCAGTGCAAACTATCTGTTTTACAGCTTGAAAGCCGTTCCTATATTTGAATGCTTGTCCTGAGGTTAGCATCATCCGACGACGGACCGTGTCGAATGGATAGCCACACGCCCCGGAGAACGTCGTTATTGCCCAGCCCAAGACAAAGCTGGCGAAAAAATTTCCCTGTAATAGCAATCAACAGAAATTAAGGGTGCCATGTTGTTTCTTCTTCAACCTGAATACTATGTCAAAAGGATGGCATTACCTCCAACGGCCCAACTAGAACAAGAGGCTTCACGGTGTCGTAGATGCCAAAATAGAGACCCCGGTACAGGGTGATGCCAACAATAGACACACTAAAACCGCGATACAGTCCTGGAATACCGTCAGTTGTAAGTGTCTTCTTGTAGACATCCAGCAGTCCCCTAAACTGACGTTGATGAACCCTTGACTCAATTGCATCAGTTGCAAGCCTCGTCCGTGCATAATCCAGATGGTATAACAGCAATGATGTTGTAGCTCCTGCAGCACTGCCAGAGGCTACATTTCCTGCTAACCACTTCAACTTTCCGTCTTTCTCCCTGTTGTAGCCAAAGAAGCTCTTGAAGTAGCCCTTGAATGCAAAGTTAAAAGCCTGTACAGTAGAAGCATTATTTAATTTTCATTTCATTTTTCATGACAACAGATTCATTCGTCGCATCCAAGAGTTAATGTCATAGTATGCATGTGCTGAGTCTGAGTGCCATGCTGGATAGTTCGAAATGAAATACAATTGCCGCTCTTAGCTATTACAAAAAACATAAGCATAGATTTCTTACTGCGATGACAAACCATCTGTGTCGTATCGTTCGATAAATTACAGCACCTACCCGAATCAATTACCGTCCAATAACATGGTTGGCATACCTGGCTATAACACAAACATGAATCGACTCTATAGGTTGACTGCATTATCACCTTAATGTCCCTCTATCATTTTCCCCTCAAGAAGGTTCATGCCTTGGCAGTACGGTATGCATCACAACTGAGTATGCCTAAACATGGCCCAATTTAGATACATTTATCAAGGTTCAAAGAGTGAGTTTAAGAACTGGGATGCAAGAGGGTGTTGTGAGGAAAGGATGGAGGATATCAGCCATACAGCTGCTTGGAGTGGTGACCAATTGAGACCATACAAAACATCTGGGTACAGGATTGGTTTCATGATTGATAACTTGTGTACATTCTGGAAAAAAAAAATGCTTGATAACTTATGCGATAACAAATTGCTGATTCTGCACGCCAATCAGTAGTTGGCATCAATCAACTAGGCAAACAGCTTGTCAGAAAGAGGATGTGACGAGACAGACGAGATGAAGTAAATGAAGGTAGGTATGCGACCCACCTGGGTGGGGAAGTAGCGGATGACATTGGCCTGGTTGCCACGCCAGAGCGCAGCGACACCCTCCTCGGAGGGTGTTGTGAGGAAAGGATGGAGGATATCAGCCATACAGCTGCTTGGAGTGGTGACCAATTGAGACCATACAAAACATCTGGGTACAGGATTGGTTTCATGATTGATAACTTGTGTACATTCTGGAAAAAAAAAATGCTTGATAACTTATGCGATAACAAATTGCTGATTCTGCACGCCAATCAGTAGTTGGCATCAATCAACTAGGCAAACAGCTTGTCAGAAAGAGGATGTGACGAGACAGACGAGATGAAGTAAATGAAGGTAGGTATGCGACCCACCTGGGTGGGGAAGTAGCGGATGACATTGGCCTGGTTGCCACGCCAGAGTGCAGCGACACCCTCCTCACGGACGACGCGGGTGAAGGCGTTAGCGATGCCCTTGTAGGGGCGCGTGAGGTGGCCCCGGCGCAGCAGCTCATTCTGGTTCTGCAGCAGCAGCTTGACACGTTCCACTGGCGCGGCCCCCGTCTTGGCCACCGCAGCCGCCACGCCTCCCATGGCGAAGTCCGCCGCCGCACTCGACGGCGACCTCGTGGACCTAAGAAGAGTGGCCTCCTTTTCTGGGTTGTCATGTCCCAGCGTCGCAGCCATTACTCTCCGGCTGTGGTCGGGGCCGGAGAAGGGCGGTGATTTGCCTATTTTGACGCAAGAATCACGTCAAAATCAAATTTCATAATGGTTACCACATAGTCCCTCTGTTCATAAATATTATATCTTCGGGGCTATCCTAAATCAAGCTTTATAAACTTTAACTATATATCCATAGAAAAATAGCCCTGTGTCCTTTTGTGTTTCTCTTGTCCTTGATTCTTGTGGATTTCATCTCTAGCCTACCCCAACTTACTTGGGACAAAAGGCTATATTGTTGTTGTTGTAAATTGCGATGAGAGTTTAAAAATCCTGAAGCAAAAAATAGTTAGGTAGGTAAACGTCAGATATACCCTTCATTTTATCTCAACTCATCACCCACCCACCAACCCACCAGATATTGTCTTGGTCCTAAGAATGCTTACATTGTGTGGAAAATTTTTGAACGCTTCAAATACTTATGTAGTGAGACAGAGGGGGTAGTTTATGTCTGTGTTGTCTGACCCGGCCATATGACCTGCACACACAGGCAAACAACAGCCAGCGATTAGTGATTATCACAAATCTGAAGCAGCATCCAACAGCTGTCAACCGTACGGCCGAGTCGGACCTGGATGTACGCGAGGCACTTCCGATATTATAATTGTCCTTAATGTGCTTGGGATAGAGGACTCTCCTTTGTTAGATATGACATTTATATCTCTGAATAGGCTTACAATGTGCTCTTCTAAAGCGCCATTGTGTTCTCTTACGATGACACTTTACGATGACACCGTCAGCATGCTCCGCGGCCAAGAAGTTGATAAGACTAATCATTTACACATTCACTAACTATCCCAATTAGATATAGTGGAAAAATCATATCTACTCTAAGGGTGACCGTTAGATTGTTGGACCCAAAGAGTGACCATTAGATTGGTGGTTAGAAAGTGATTGTTAAATTGGTGGACGCAATACACAACGGCTAACAACGGTGTACTTGTAAAAGGCAACTACACACTCATTGGATGCTGGCGGCCTCTTCATCCAGAAAGAGAGGGACACGAGTGTTTAATAGAACACTACGAGGTGGCGTAAAGCTGGATTGTGTGCTTTATTTCTTTGTAATCTTGTAATAACCTTTTTCATTTGTTCATAAAAAGCACATAGAAAAAGGTACTCCCAGTCAACCTCGCCGAAGAAAGGTCCAAAAAAGAGAAGAAAAAAAATTGATGCTATCCCTTTCTTCTTCTTCTAAAACACTTGCCTCCCAGTCAACTTATTATTAGATATGCATGTACTAGATGACAACAAAAATCACTCCAAAGATCCAGATTGAGGAATATGTGAACGCAATTGCCTTTCTTGCTTCATGTTTAGGTACTATAGTCACAACAATTGTCTATATACCAGTCCATTGAGATTCTGGGCACTTCATGCACACCCATCATGAAGAGATACAGACTAAATATAAAAAATAGAAAATAATCTGAGATGCACATATGAAATTTTCTCAGACACTTTCATATTAAAAGTTTGAAAACTAAATGCAACATCACAATATCTGGACACACACATGTTCCTAGAAAGTTAAATATACAGATATCAACTTACACACATTGGATGAAACGGAAGCCCATCAATAGTGTTATATGTTGTCGATATGCCTCTAAAAGACTCAGTAATGTGAGGCTAACTGACTAACTGTTTTGTCACAGGTGAACTGAATTTTTTTGAGTGGCAAAAAACAAATGCACCGATTGTAGTATTTTCTATTTGCTATTTGTATTAAAAATTAAAAATTTAAGTAATTGTTGCAATCTCGGTTTTTTTACTATTCAAACAGAATACAAGAACAAGAAATAACCATTTTATAAATTAAGTGTAGTATACGATAATCATACTATCACCAGGAGGGACAGGTTGTACTCCATGTAGCAAATGTCAAGTTATGCAATAATGTAGTTCTAAGGCAAAATCCAACAAAATATTGAGTTCAACAGATTTCAAAAAATAAAAATGATTGACTAGAGGTGTACCTGAAAGTCCGATACAAGGTTCTTGAAGGTTGATCTATAGCTGCATATACATGGTTGTTGACTCTGCAAAAAATAAAATAATAATAATAATAATAATAAGATACAATTCTGAGATGAAAAAATTAGGATCACACATATTTAAAGTAACAATTGCAAACATATTTAAAGTAACAGTTGCAAAAATGGTGACACACAATTGTGTTTGATAGAAGTGCAATTCTATTCAAAACGGAGAAAGTTCTTCTCTTTTTTTTTTTTTGCAGAACAGGGCATCGCCCTGGAATTTCATTACTGATGTAACGAAATCACAGCAAGTCACAGGAGTTCGTACTGAAAATAAAAAACGAAAAAGCAAATGATAGCCTACAGACTTAAGTCTTGCGATTCATGCTTGCTGTAAAGTACAGAGGACTGTACAACAAGCACGCAAAACTCCCTACCTCCCTCGCGCTTACGACAATATTTTTAGTACACCATGCATCCAAATGCATAGCATTGCAAGCACATACAGAAAATTAGGCCTTTCCAGACAGTTACTATGCTCAAAACCACACAACAATCATGGCATGTATGCAACCTACTCTGAATGCACTCTGAAGTTATGTTTACACCATTAAATACAATTTTCTACTTACAGTATTTTAGAAATATTTTATTTTGCTACTCTTAAATGAAATGTATGGCACTAGAACTTTGAACCTAGCATTTTTGCTCTACTTTATTATCTCCCAAAATATATGGTACAGTAGCTCAATATAGCATGCCTGGCAGCCAAATTTTAGCATAGGCCTCATGAATTCTGTGTTAGAGAGTTTTTTACAATTAAATGGGTAGTGAAAAATACAATAAGGGTCTCCTTTACTCGAGGCACAACCTCCAGCAGGAATCACATTAAATCTAGGACACAAGGGCATCAGAACCCAAAGCATCGTTTCGTGCACTGGAGAGGGTAGGAAGCCAAGTACTAAAATAATAACACATTGTTGGATGCAACCTTTTCAATTCAGTTTCTCAATTATTACACAGGTAACATGAACAAGTGCTACGGATTTACCAAGTAGCAAGGTAGATCCTTCAAGCTGTCAAGATATACGGAACCAATTCGTTCCTAACAGCAGTCCCAAGGAACAAATTCAGGGATTGGAAAATTCCCTTTCATATAGTTGCGAAAAAAATAAATTATTCCGGACAGTAATGAAACCATAGCATATATGCTAAAATCAGTACAAGAATACAAGAGTCATACGCACAGCAACATTCCTAAAATCCTACTATGTTAGTTGAATTCCTGAACACGAAAATTTGGATAAAATTCACTTCATGTGCATGCAGGCAGACCAGTGCAGAGGTAGAGTAATAATAATATTAATGCTACTAACATTTTGCATGACTAAGCATGTATGACATACCTGATACCTTTCATCATGTTATATATGTATTCAAAACACAGAAGCAACCCTAGGGAAAACACTAATTGGATCAGAGGCGGACCGAGCGATAGGGTGAGCCGCCCTACCTAACGCCAGCAGAGCAGAGAGGCCCCTCTCCTCCGAGAGATGAAATTTCCCCTCCCAATACCCACATCATCCCCGATTGGGATAAATACAATTTTCTACTTACAGTATTTTAGAAATATTTTATTTTGCTACTCTTAAATGAAATGTATGGCACTAGAACTTTGAACCTAGCATTTTTGCTCTACTTTATTATCTCCCAAAATATATGGTACAGTAGCTCAATATAGCATGCCTGGCAGCCAAATTTTAGCATAGGCCTCATGAATTCTGTGTTAGAGAGTTTTTTACAATTAAATGGGTAGTGAAAAATACAATAAGGGTCTCCTTTACTCGAGGCACAACCTCCAGCAGGAATCACATTAAATCTAGGACACAAGGGCATCAGAACCCAAAGCATCGTTTCGTGCACTGGAGAGGGTAGGAAGCCAAGTACTAAAATAATAACACATTGTTGGATGCAACCTTTTCAATTCAGTTTCTCAATTATTACACAGGTAACATGAACAAGTGCTACGGATTTACCAAGTAGCAAGGTAGATCCTTCAAGCTGTCAAGATATACGGAACCAATTCGTTCCTAACAGCAGTCCCAAGGAACAAATTCAGGGATTGGAAAATTCCCTTTCATATAGTTGCGAAAAAAATAAATTATTCCGGACAGTAATGAAACCATAGCATATATGCTAAAATCAGTACAAGAATACAAGAGTCATACGCACAGCAACATTCCTAAAATCCTACTATGTTAGTTGAATTCCTGAACACGAAAATTTGGATAAAATTCACTTCATGTGCATGCAGGCAGACCAGTGCAGAGGTAGAGTAATAATAATATTAATGCTACTAAAATTTTGCATTGGACTAAGCATGTATGACATACCTTTCATCATGTTATATATGAATTCAAAACACACACGCAACCCTAGGGAAAACACTAATCGGATCAGAGGCGGACCGAGCAATAGGGTGAGGTAGGGCGGCTGCCCTACCTAATGCCAGCAGAGCAGAGAGACCCCTCTCTTCCAAGAGATTAAAATTCCCCTCCCAATACCCACATCATCCCCGATTGGGATGCAGGGATCGACCCATCACCACTACGTCCAGCCTAAATGTCGACTACAAAAGGAAGGGGGGAGACTTTCTAGAGGATGGGGAAGGAGATCACCTGGGGACGGAGTGGGAGCGCGCCGCCGGAGGGGTGGTCTCGCTCGACCCCTCGAGCAAGAGGAGCGGGAAGGGAGAAAGAACGAGCAGTAAAGGGATAGGAACGGGGAGCGGAAGGAGACCTCGGTCTGTTTTTAAGATGTGGAGAGATTGGCAGTCAAGCTCGCGTGTACGTCCACCGTCCAAACAATTCAGGTGGTGATTCAAAAAAAAAACAATTCAGGTGGTCTTTGGATTCATGAAAATGAGGCATCTGATAGGGAAATGAGGATCGGGTTGAGTTCTTTTTTTAGAATTTATTAAGGGCCGAGGCTTCGGTCCCATTTGCATTAGAGTTAAGCGTTACAGTGCACAATTCAAAAAGCGCTCTGATTACATCTCCAACTTGAGACTCTTCCCATAAAGCAACTCCCTAATTCATTTCATCCTACTCCCAAAAAAAATATGGTTACATAAAGTGTTGAATTGTACTTTTTGGTGAGAAAGAACTCCCTAATTCATTTCCTTCTACAGGCTACTTAACCACTTACTCCTACTAGCTACCCAAACATAATCACTTTGTAAGTCAGTTGCCAACACTTTATGTAACCATATTTTTTTGGCCACGACACATTTGAAGAACAAATGATCCACTGATTCTTGTTCAGCACAGAACACAGCATTATCTACTTTTCAAGTTATCTCTAGTTAACAGTTTATTCTTTGACAACAGCCACAAAAAGAAGTGTACTCTCGGTGGTATTTTGATCTTCCAGATTGGAGTGAAAATTGGCTTAATGCCCCTAAAATTAACAATACCATACATGGACTAAGAAGAGTAAATGCCATTAGTATTGTACTGCCAAATCATCCTGTCCTCCTCAGCACTAAAACTATGGTTGAAGCAATTTGCACTACTTCTTCCCCCAAGTTATAAAATCTTTGGTCTACTCCTCATCTAAAAGTACAATTCAAGTCTACTCCATCCCAAAGATCAGCTACAGTATAGCAGTTTGCTCATTCACAATGCAATAAAGCTTGAAGTTCCTACCCACACATCTTCCCAAATTATTTTTTCTACCATTACCAACATGGCATCTATATCATTTTGGCTACCTTAGCAGCCAACGAAACACCATTCCAGAAATTTGAAGCATTATAGGTATTACAACATAGGACATTAGGTTTATCAGTTCTACATTTAATACCAATAATAACTAGTTTCCAAAGTTTACCACTGTCAGCATTATATCTCTTTATCCACAATCCTAACAGGCACATATTTTTTACTATCAGTAACTAGTTTCCAAAGTTTTGGGACATATCTCAAAAAGAAATGGCTTGCCCCATCAAAGGCTCTGTTCTGGATGGCAAGCGTACAGTTAAAATTTGGTACGCCTGAATATGGGAGTTTTTTTTCTTGATAAAAGGCGTACTCAAATTCATTAAACATTTGAAACAGAGTACATGATAAAGGGATTTGCTCGATTCAGATTACATGAGATTCAAAGGTACATATCAGAAACTACTAGACAGATCAAAGATGATAGTCTGACTATCGAAGACCCGCCGAAAGGGCCTCGCTGCATTAGCGGATCGGAGGTTGATCGAGGGGGCTGCTGTGGCAGCAAGATCGAGTATTGTCGGTGATGGCTGATTTTTTTTTTGTAATTCACCAAGACACAGATGAAAAGCAGAAGCACCTCTGGATGATAGAATTCTCGAAGACAGACATACTGGATCCAAGTCACAACGTCTGGAGCACCCGTGACGGTTGTATCCCATGAAGGCTCAAGCACGGCATGTTGTTGTTGCCGTGGACGTCAAGGACCCAGGTATCATCCATGACTGCCTTATATGTGGTCCTTGTATCTCTGCAGCAAACAAAAGACAACATGGTGCTTCACACAGGCATGGACATATATAAGGCCACGTGTCTGGAGAAAGCTTCGCATGTGCGCCACGTGGTGGTTACAACCAAGACGATGTCGACAAAGTCTCTGCTGGAGTTGTCATCACCGGGAGCTGAGGCACTTGGAACTGAAGGAGATGTCTGTTGAGCTGAAGTGGATGTGCCGTCTGCGGCGTGCGTCCAGAGGAACATCTTCATCATTCCCAAATATGGGCGGCGAGGACAGAGCTTGGCATAGTGGCCACTAAGGCGCCGTATGGTTGGTGGAGGGGATGAGGCCGAGGTGGACTTTATCCGCAGTGGCATGGCGTCGTGTGGTGCAATTGTCGAGGATGGCACCATCGGCAGTCACAGCTGGAGTTGCGCAACAACAGGAGCAACCCATGGCCAAGTGTAGGCGCGCTATATATATCCAAGGTCCTCGAGCCCATCTCGAGCAGTAAGAGGGTCACCTCTGGCGATGACGATGAGTGGAGGGCGATGGCGCGACCCCGACGAGGTGGATTGGCGGCGTGAAGAGGGTGGTGGAGGTGAGGGATGACGGGGAGGAGAATATTTTATTCAGGCTCACCTCAAGGACTTGGTCGCCGACCGCACCTCTGAAGACGGTTGCAACAACGAGCAGCATGATGGCGGCAATGGCGACCGGGCAAATGAGGAGCAATGGCAGCAGAAAAGGCCAAACATTGCAAACACAAACCAACTAAAATTGAGCCTACTAACCTAGATCTACAAGACGGAGTGGGGGGGGGGGTCCCTCTCCTTTCCGCCGCCGGCGAGGTCACCGAAGGAATCATGGAGCGCTTGTTTTATGAGACCTGGTGACAAGCGGTTCAAGAGGCTTTGCTCTGTGGCTCAAGAGTGATTGAACCGGATCAAAGTTATCAATGGCACTCAGATGGTCCGAGTTGATTCTTGGTGGATGGTTCTTCAGGATCAAGTGCTAATATTGTCTTCATATTTCACAATTTATCACGCACTTGTCCACAATGTGGGGTAGAGGTTAGTACGCATGCACCCACGAAAGCAAGGGAATGCATGAAAGTGTTGATTAAGTATTCCTCTAAAATTAATTAAGTGATTCAGTTTAGAACAAAAGAAAATTGCAAATACCCACTTGCACGTAAGGAGGTTTTCATATACCCATGTATAAAAACTTTTACTTCAGTCTAACACTTGCAAGTTAGGAGTGTTTTCAAATTCCCACCTGGTCCTCAAGCTTTGCCCATCTTACATATACATGTAAGCGCCAACTAAGCTAAGCTCCTTTCAACGTGGGTTTAAACTCTATAACAGGCTCTCTTTTTTTGTGTGTGTGTGTGTGTGAATCTGAACTATGGAGATTGTATTCACAAAATTTTGGAGTTTTATAACAACACCATGAACTACTCCAAATGAAGGAAAACACATTTAATCAAGTAAACATGTGCAAATCGGGGTGGTCTTGGCAACAAAAACACTTATGGTGTGTGAATCTCAAACTCTAAGTTACCTATGAGACGGCTTATGTAATTAAGCCTATAGAAAAATAAAAGAAAATATGAAAAAAATGATATAATAGTCTAATTTCCTGCATATATGGTCTATCAAGCCGTCGTTTTATAACTACTCCTATGTAACAAACTTTGCGAAAAGGCCTATAGCATAATAGTTACAAGAGTCTCAGTAGCACCTCAGGTCCTGAGTTCGACTCCCCATTCGAGCGAATGTTCAAGGATTTAACGGCGTTGTGCTTTCAGCGGTAGGCAACGTGGCTGTCGACATGCAGCGAGGCACCATTGATGACTTTGTAATCTCAAGAATTTGTTGGCTCAGTCTTCGAGATGCTTATTGGGTTAGAGTTTGCATTGTCTGTTGTTCATAGGGGTGAGTGTGCGTGTATTGTGAGTGTTTGAGTTTGATAGAAACGGAAGCGTGGCGGTGGGTGGATTGGATAAAACTAGAATCAACAAGATCAACTAGCATCGGAGATTACTAGACGGATTTCTCAACTAGGATAACTTAGAGATTACTTGACGAGGTCAACTAGCACTGGAGGATACTCTATGGTTTTCACAAGAAGAGCAAAGCTCCATTCTCAAATCATATCAGTTCATCAACTATACCTCAATTGAGGGATTACATAGGGTATATATACTAGGTACATCCCTCCTAGTTAGATGTGAACATGAGTTAAAAATGATAGCATGTGAAAGGTCATTGGGTGGAGTATTTGAGGAGTCTTCTTCAGTTCTCGCGCAGTCACTAAACAACCTGCACACCTTCCACGAAAATATGGTCATAACTCATAGCTCAGAAGTCCAAAAGATGTACCGTTTGTTGCATTGAAATCATAACCCATAGACCTTTCCAATGATGTAGAATATGAATGCTAAAACCATCTATATTAATACCAGAAATACTCGAAATATATAGATATTACTGATACATGTAAACCATGACCATTTGATGTAACTGATGACGGTCACATGGTTGGTTTACCTTTGCATGGGCATATCAGAGTAGTACTTAAATTGTTTTTGCTACATATAGAAAAGAATTAATTCAGGGTCGACTCCTTTTGGGATGCTGACAGTATGCTGACTGATATCTGGCAAGGAGAGTGCTATTTTCTTTGCACTCTCTAAGTAGCTCTCAAACTTCTGATTATCAGCTCCAGGTTTCTTCTCAAATTTATCTTCGTCCTTTGACTGAACTTTTTTTATGAGGGCATCAAGGTCAGTAGCAAGAGCAAGCTCCTGCTTCATGATATAGTACTTGATTGTCTGCTTCCGAAATGTCCAGTTACCCGTGATCCAGTCAAATTGGTATAAAGGGAGAAAGAGGTGGCCATATGACGCGATGAACTCAATGGCAGAAAGGATGAATCTGAACTCGTCCTTGGAGAGGTAGTAAGAAAAACTCAACCTTGTCCACCCGGGCTTCAATCCAACATACCCCTGAAAATATTGTTGTGATGAAAAGAATATTAATATTATTTGTTACCCGATTTTATGGTTGATAAATCAGTGAACAGTGATGATACCTCAAGTATGGTAGACCGAAGCTGAAGAGATAGTTCATTTTCAATCTTGAGCAATGTATGGCCATACGGCCCTGCGCACGCACAACCTCCCCTCGCTTGGATACCAAAAAGATCGTTGAGAAGCCTTGTGACAAACCGCCCATGTAGAGGTAGTCGCTTAAGCTTCACATCCTCCAACCATCTATCAGAATTTGGCTGATCAACAACTTTGAATAGTGAATCCTTAACCGGAGGGTAGATGAGGAAAGAGAAGATTGGAAGGCGTTCGACGTTAGTGTTTCCTAGCACCCAGACATTTGGGTTGCTCACAAGCCTTTTCATTGCCGTCTCAGAGTCCACGTGCTCATGAAGGCTCATTCTATCATACCCAATGTACTCCTTGACCCAAAAGGCGAGCGATGCACGGATCTTCTGGACAATAGGTGGTGTTCCAGCATCCTCCCGTTCTTCTATGTCATCATAGTATATTGTATCCTACATATCACACCATATTTAAAATATATTGAGGATAAAGAATGCATGTATGTTCCTCGCAAAACGGAAAAAGAAGACAGAATGCATATATGTAGCCATGGCGTAAGTAGTATATTTCCATTATAACTGGACATATGTAATTGTTCACCTCCTCATTGAAGCCATTCACATAGGCCACTGTGCCACCACCACACGTTGATGGAGGCTGGGAGTTGAGGCTATACATTCTTTTGTTCATCAAAAGGATGCCTGGTGTGCCTGGGCCACCGACGAATTTGTGCGGGCTCAAGAAGACAGCATCATAGCCGTCGATTTGACGAGATCTCATGTCAATCTTCACATAAGGACCACTGGCAAAAACAAAAGAAAGAATTGATCATGTAACTTCTAGATGCTTTCATTAAGAAGCAACACTAGATAAGTGTTTGTGAAAACTTCTAGATATATGTGTCTGAAGACTTATGATTATAGACATTGGAAAACTAAAGAATGAAATTTTAACAAAGTTTTATGTTGGCATAAGAATTCAGAGTCATTAAGAATCTTGCTGGTCCTCAAGTGAGGGCTAAATTTATTTTTCTGTCAAATTAACCCCGTTAGCAATTCAGAGTTATCAAGAGCTGGCTTCAATACGGAAACAAGCTACACAACTAGTCAAGATATATCCTTTTATATATCAAGTCCGTCCCTACAGTCCCTACACTAACTGATGCATCTCGTAGATGCATTGATGGTAAATTGATATAGTACAGTATTATATAGACTGTAGTCTGGCCCTAAAAGTCAAGATAAAAAAAGTTCGGTCACTCTCAATAAGACAAAAATAGAATAGATTTTTTTGACGGGGTTTCATGGTCTCACCTCGCCGCAAAGTCAAAGCACGCGTAGGCACCGTGCTGGTGCAAAACGCGCGCAATCTCACGCGTGGCCGTCACGATGCCAGTGACGTTGCTGCACGCCGAGAAGGATCCCAGCATCGGCCGGTCCTTGTACTCCGGCGAGCCGAGCGCGCGTCGGAGCGCGGCGACGTCCACGAGCCCGTCTTCGTCGACGCCGATCTCGACGACCTCGGCGAGGCTCTGCCGCCACGACAACAAGTTCGAGTGGTGCTCGTACGGCCCGACGAAGACCACCCACCGCTCCTGGGTCCGCAGCTGCCCCGCGAGGCGGCCGCGCAGCTCGACGGTAGACGGCGCCGCCACGCCGATGACCTCCTGTAGGCGCTTGATGGCCGCCGTCGTGCCGGTGCCGCAAAAGAGCAGCGCCTCGCCCGGGCCGGCGCCCATGCAGCGCTTCACATAGCGTGCTGCCTTGTGCACTAGCCTCGTCATCTTGCTCCCGACATGGCTGTCTTCCGTGTGCGTGTTCCCTGTGCATGGGCAAGACAAATGAATGACAAGTAGTGCAGCCACAAGAGCAAGAGAGAGATGGAGCTCATGGCCATGTCCTGTACGTATGCTCACCGTAGAAAGGGAGGACCTCCTTGACGAGGTAGTCTTCGATGTACCTCAGGGCTCGGCCGGACGCCGTCTGGTCGGCGTATGTGAGCACGCGCCGCCCGAACGGCGTGTCGAATTCGACGTCGTTCCCGATCAGCTGAGACCGGAGCCAGTCCAACTTCTCATCCGACGTGCCGGCCGCACTGGCCTTCTGCTCCGACGTCGTGACACTGAGAAGGCCGAGCAGGGTGGCTATGCGCCTAGCCTCCTCCGCTAGCGTTGGTGCCTCCATGGGCACGGTTCCTTGAGATTGCATTTTACCGTACGTTGATCACACGTTTACCACGGCTATCAAAATCAAGATAAACAATAGCAATGGCAGAGGTGGGAAGACAATGGTTATGGCTTGTAGGCTAGCTGTAGTTGCGTGCGTGCGTGTGGGTGGGTGGGTGGTGATTGAAGTGCTTTGCGTGGACACCTATATATAGCCGCTGCATTGCATATGATTTGCGCACCTGACGCGTCAAGAGGATGGAAAGGAGTAGTTGCATGCTTAATGATTTGTTGCCCAGCGAAGGTGAAAAACATTTCAAGGCTTACATGGGTTAATTGAAGTATATGGGCTGCGGTATACGAACCACTTTGACTCAAGGCAACTGCTTCTTGTGGACCAAATGTTCATTCCTTAGTTTCAGTCTAGATTGAATATTGTAGCTACAAGACTTTCTTGCACCAGATTGGACTAGAGGAAACAATTTTATGTACAAAGTTTGGAACATACCTTTTGATGGACATATTAAGGATTTGAGGTTCAATTCCATATATCTTCTTCCAGCTTATTATACCAATTTGTTTAAAATATTCATCTTATGTTACATATGAATAGATTGCAAACTGAGCGTAGCCCAGCTGGTTAGGTTCATTGTGGTGGAACCAACCCACCTCGGTTTAAGTCCCAAACTTGGCACAAATGTTGCATTTATGGATAATTATTCTTTCAGTGAGAGGCGATGTTGTCATCAATAGCGAGACGCATTTGGTGACTTTGTGAATCTCAAGATTAAGCTGGCCCAGTCTTTCGAAAGCGCTCATAGGGATAGGGTATGTGTTCATAGGTGTGAGTACTTTGTGCGTTCTTGTGAGTTTCTCCATATATACTGGTTTACTTCACAAAAGATATATATGAATATATAATATGAGACTGCTTTCTTTTCTATATGCATGCCGCGCCGTTTCATAGGTCCATTAGTCAAAACAGCATTGTGAGCCCTCAATTATTATTCTTTGCCAAATCATGACCCTAATGCCCTTACCGGCGCCCTTATAATTAGATCTTTGTTTGCCCGAGCTGGTAAGCAATGCGCTTTAATGCAATACAAATTAGTTGAAGACTTGGAATGTAAACATGAATTTCATCTTAAAGATTAATTTAAACAATTAATAAAAATCTAACTCAATATCTGCCCCCACCCAAGTTTCATCTAAAGAAATTACAATTTCAACTCAACTAAAGAAACATTGTTGTATTTGTAACATTTATCCATACTTTTGTGTCGATGACAATTAGTACGTCAGCTTGGTTTCTCCACTTGCAGTTGTGTTGAACTTACCTGTCGGAAGGGAGCAGCTGCTGTCTCATTTCATATCCTGCAAATTTGTTTGCGTGCTTACAATTGTTCAATTTATTGTGCTCTCACAGAATTCGAGGTGACAGAAAAGGCAGATTGAGTCATACATGCAGGGACGGCTTACTTGCATGGTCAATGTTGTGCAGGCTATGTATTAGCAACATAGTGTAGATTAAGTGCCGGATTGTTGTAATTAATGTAGTTTTCTCATAAAATATAAGTGGAAGGTTGCAGTTTGCAACCATGAAGATATCGCGAATAGGCTCGCAAGGAGGACCTGTAGTCAGGCCCTAGGAGATATAGAATCAGTAGAACCTTTTCAACAAACATTAATTGTACGCCTCTTATTCGTTTACGATCTTATATTATATGTATCGTAGAACCATATTGCTTTCGAGCAGGCCAGATAGTTCAAACCAGGCCAAAAAGTTCTTGGGCATGGTGGACAGTACATACTATCATTTCACTGTGGTATTACTTGTTCCATCCCACTGAGCTACTCCCATACCTTCTGCATATGTCGGCGCCAGCATTCGAGTATGATAGGTTAAAGCACCCGGCTTACCTCTTAGGAGTTGAGGCTGAAATTAAATTGTAATGGGTTATTACCAAGGAAGGAAATGTAACTAAAAATTTAACTAATTTTACATAGAACTTGCTAAGGCTGGTTACCCGTTGGGACTGCATATGAATATATTTATCCTTTTTTTAGACGACGCATTTATCTTTTCTAAGCCTCCGTTGTATCCGAATGGAAATGTGAATGCTAGTTATCTCCGGATCCTTTACATTCACTCATTTTCCTATTGTGATGGGGCTACAAAATCTATACACGTGCGTGTCATGTCATACACATGATTGAAAACACTTGATTTGTGCGCTTGAGCGTAAGTAACCACTTTGTTCACTTGATTATTCATCATTTTTAAATATCTAATGTGTTGTGCGCATGTGTTTCATTCACCTATTGTGTGGTGCACTTACACATTGCCTTGCGTCCCTGTCGTTCACCCAACATGTGGTCGATACATATAGTTTCCAGCTGTCCCCGACACTTCTTTATGTAGGATGCATGTTGCAAGATATTTACATTTCAAAAATAGTTAACTACATGAATTATTCACTGTCGTTATTAGAGGGAAGAATTCTATTTACACTCTTTTAAAGTATCCCGCTTACCTCTATATTAGGAGGTAATGCTAAAAAGATTGTAACAGTTAATTATGAAGGAAGAAAAAATAATTAATAAGGTAAAAACTAATAATAATTGAAACACACAAAAAAATATAAAACTTGCTAACGTGGTTACCAACTGGGGCGCATATGGATTGTATTTATCCTTGCCGGGCCTCTTTAGCATCCAAATGGAAAAAATGTGCATGCTAATTGTCTCTAGATTCTTCACCTTTAT
>LAPY01005512.1:3594-24483 GCA_000970635.1 Eragrostis tef | reverse complement strand
GCGACAAGCTCGCCATCGTCTCCATCTAGCCCGCCGCCGCCGCTGCCGTACTCTTCTCAAGGTTTGGCGGTGAATGCTAGGAAACCCGTCTCCAAGGCTGAGAGAAGCGAGAACAGCAGATAGAGATCAGCGGGAAAGAGATAAAAGAAGTGGTGATGTATTTATGCTTGCTTGCAACTATATATAGGACAGCTCCTCGTGCAAGAGAAGCGAGGGCTTTGCGTGTCCTATGTTTGCTTTGCTTGCCACTCAAATCTCCCTTCTCCTTCCTCACGTGGCCGGCTCCACAGGTCTTTCTTCTTCGTCCTCTCTTTCATGACACAGGCAAATCACGCATATAGAGAGACTGCAAATCTTATTTGCATACTCGGTCACTACACTTAAACACCGCAGCTAATAAGAACGGATACTTTCGAATGCTCACGTATCGAATACCGATGCTCCTGCGATACGTATCAGACACCGATACTCCACCAATAAGTGTTGGATGCGTATCGCAGATTTTTATAATTTTAAAATAATTAAATAATTCTAATACTTGATTGACACCTTGCCGACTCTTTTTAGGTATCTTTAGCCCTGACCCACCCCTCATTCGACTCATAAAAGCATCCTCTCCATGAATAAAACAAGACATTTCCATCCTCTCTATTCTCCTCAGGAAAGAATGTCGTCGCCTGTTGCTGCAAACCCAGAAACGCTAGATGCCAGAAATCGCTTCCTCTCCTTCTTCCTAATGAATTGCATATGGATGCATTATACTCAACCTTCTAGGTTATTGCATTTAGTTTTTCTTTAAAAAAATGTAATATCATATATATACATAATATATATAGACCTATTATTTTATAGCCGGCTACAGAATAACTTATTCTGTGGCCACTTCTGTATCGTAATTTACGACATTCGGGTATAGTGATTTACGGTATTTTGCTACATGATTTACTACAGTTTTACCATGGTTGATCATTCAAAATGTGAATGCTGATGTCATAAATTTGTTTCAATTTATCGTAAATCCATGATAAAATTATCATAAAATTGTGTTAGCATAATTTATGACGTTAGGCTGATAAATTTGTGATGTGTTTAACTAGACTTTTGTTGTAATTTTTCATGCAACATGTGTCCTCGAACATGATGTTGTAAATTTCATTCAAATTATTGTAAATTTTATTGAAAACAATTTTTTCTATACCCGCCTACAGAATATACTCATGAATAAATTTATGACATCAGCGTTCACACACATTTTAAAAGATCAACCATGGTAAATCTGTTGTAAATCACGTGGCGAAATATTGTAAATCAAAGTAACAAACGTCGTAAATCACAAGTTAGAAGTGGTCATAAAATAAGTTATTCTATAGCCAGCTATAAAATAGGAAGTATATATTGTGTGTGTGTGTGTGCAGGCATATCGCCGTATCGGCTTTTTTGAAAAAATGCCATATCGCGATATTCCCGTGTCGCGTACCGGTACCGGTATGGCCGTATCGGTGTAACATAGCACCACAGAACCTCAACTTTCTGATAATTAATCACCAATGTTATTTGTGACATGTTCAATCGCTAACGCGTAATGTTCTTTGTCACCCTCTTCGACCAGGTTCCAAACCAATTCAACAAGGCACGTACATGCATGTCCTTCGAGCCAAGAACAAAATGGTCGCATCAAGGTTTGTTAAGGTTCCCATGTCCGCACGCCAGAAAAAGAATGAAGCCTCTCGCCATCAAATGACCGGCTCCAGAAGTTATTTCTTCTTGTCCTCTCTTTCATGACACGGCATTGGTCTGTTGCTCGATATTGAGATTGGCGCTCGTCTTTTCTCTCTTTATTCCTTTCTTTTCTTTATTCCTTTCTTCTCTTCAGTTAAGACGTACGGACGGGTAGCTTTGCTCTCTTTATGTCTTTCTTCTCTTGAATACAGATGTCTGGACAGACAAGTTGCTTTGCCCTCTTTAGTCTTTATGCCTTTCTTCTAAGAATTGGGCATTAGCTCACTGGTTATGCCTTCCTTGATGCTGCTCTGTTCCGAAACCTAAATGTTACGTGGCATGTTATTGTACAGTTAGTAATTTGTCATTTTGTAAATTTGTCATTTTGTAAATCCTTTCTGGGATCTGGGTTTCACCATGCCCAAAATTTCCAGTTAGGAGACGTTCCAACTTAGATGTGCAATGGAATTTGGTAGATATGCCCGTCCCCCTCAGATCCAATGTCTCTCCGTTCACTTTTAATGTCGTTTTAGATTTGCGAACGGGAATTAAGGAGAAATGGAAAAGGTGAGTGCATTGAAAACGAGGAGGAGAGATATAGAGACAGAGATGTAGTATGAAGAGGGAATGCTGTATTGCAAAGAGGGAAACATGCAATGGGAAGTGAGAATGACATATAATTTGAGAAAAGTAGGTAAAGCTAGAATGATATGTATTTTTGAACTCTGCAATCTGTCATTTATCTTTCGGATTTATTCAGCATGTGCATAGAGTACATGCGTAGTACAAAGAGAAGAGAGGGATTAGCATAAATATACACATGTTCCTATTTTTTTTCTGGTACCCTTAAAGCATGATCTGTGTGTTGATAATTAAATTTATGAGTACATTATAAGGAAGAAATTCTGTAAAAAAATCTGAAATATTATTATTATTGGTACATGTAACTCTGGATCAAGTTTTACTACTGCACAATACATTTTGAAAGAAATCTATGCAATTGTAAAAGATAATTGTTCATGTTCCCGGCATATCCCAGAAATGTAAAGCGATAAATGTCATGAACATGTTTCTTCATGTTTTCATATGAGGAATGAGCTACGGCCATCATGTGACCCGCTCCACAAGTTATTTCTTCTTGTCCTCTGTTTCATGACACATACATTGGTCCATTGCTCGATATTGTGATTAGTGCTCATCTTTTCTCTCTATATTCCTTTCTTTTCTTTATTTCTTTCTCCTCTTTATTCCTTTCTCCACTTCAGTTAAGACGTACGGACGGGTTGCTTTGCTCTCTTTATGTCTTTCAGTTTCTTCTGTTGAACGTAGACATACGGACAAACATGTTGCTTTGCTCTCTTTAGTCTTTATGCCTTTCCTCCAAAAAACATGGTTATATTAACTCTTGAATAACTTATCACAATAATGAAGTGCAATTATTTCCAAAGAACTTGGTTATTACTCAGAAGAAAAGGATCAAAACATTGTGACTTGCTTCTGGCCATGTTAGCATCCTCGCCTAAAAGGTCTTCTTTTCCATTCAGGTAGGGAAAGACATGCTCCGCTGACTTCCTAATCAAGTCAACAGGAAGTAGCCACACCATTTTAACACCAAACCCAAGTTCCCCAACCACAAAGTATGCAACATGTGGCTCTTCCATGCTGACAATAGGGAGCGTCAATGGCCCGTAACGACAAGGGACGAGGTTACTAATGCGCAGCTCATTATCTGTAACCACAAACCCGCGTTCCTGTTTCCAGCTCATTTTACCGTCTTCACTCTGATTTCGAAGAGGAGTACAGGCACATCTCTGAGCTTCAACGTCCTGAGCCACAGAGCTGACGGTGATTTGTTGGCTTACATTGAGATATGCCACACAACGAAGTCTCCCTCATTGGGCCACAACATGCTGACTAAGATGCAGGTGGGCGAAACTCCCTTTGGTGACGAATATGTGGATCCACTTTGTGCTGACTAGGACATGGCCCGGCGAAATCTCCCCATTTCATGATGAATATGTGAGTTCACCATGTGCTGACTAGGATGCGGGCGAGCGAAATCTCACCAGTTAGTGACGAATGCGTGGGTCTACCACGTGCTTTCTAAGATGCGGGTGGGAGAATCCTAAAATGAGTGGTATTGACGCTTTGTTTTCGTCATAAATGACCTTACCGGTGGGCCCGAATGGCAATAGTGATGGATTTTCTATATCAAACGGGTCAGTGTTGACAACTTTAGTGATGAACGTGAAAACGCCACGAAAGTTGGCTGAAAAAGGAAAACACCCAAAATAATGACAGATAAACAGTAATTTTGTTATAAATTAGCAGATTTGTACTACCGTGCTAATGCTTTTATTGTACCAACTGTACGTAGAAGAAAAAGTTGTTTACTATCAGGTCCAAGGAACAGATTACCTTGCACTAAAAATGAATAGAAATAGAATATAAGAATAATGAATTTATAATACATGTAACTCTGGATCAAGTTTTACTACTGCACAATACATTTTGAAAGAAATCTATGCAATTGTAAAAGATAATTGTTCATGTTCCCGGCATATCCCAGAAATGTAAAGCGATAAATGTCATGAACATGTTTCTTCATGTTTTCATATGAGGAATGAGCTACGGCCATCATGTGACCCGCTCCACAAGTTATTTCTTCTTGTCCTCTGTTTCATGACACATACATTGGTCCATTGCTCGATATTGTGATTAGTGCTCATCTTTTCTCTCTATATTCCTTTCTTTTCTTTATTTCTTTCTCCTCTTTATTCCTTTCTCCACTTCAGTTAAGACGTACGGACGGGTTGCTTTGCTCTCTTTATGTCTTTCAGTTTCTTCTGTTGAACGTAGACATACGGACAAACATGTTGCTTTGCTCTCTTTAGTCTTTATGCCTTTCCTCCAAAAAACATGGTTATATTAACTCTTGAATAACTTATCACAATAATGAAGTGCAATTATTTCCAAAGAACTTGGTTATTACTCAGAAGAAAAGGATCAAAACATTGTGACTTGCTTCTGGCCATGTTAGCATCCTCGCCTAAAAGGTCTTCTTTTCCATTCAGGTAGGGAAAGACATGCTCCGCTGACTTCCTAATCAAGTCAACAGGAAGTAGCCACACCATTTTAACACCAAACCCAAGTTCCCCAACCACAAAGTATGCAACATGTGGCTCTTCCATGCTGACAATAGGGAGCGTCAATGGCCCGTAACGACAAGGGACGAGGTTACTAATGCGCAGCTCATTATCTGTAACCACAAACCCGCGTTCCTGTTTCCAGCTCATTTTACCGTCTTCACTCTGATTTCGAAGAGGAGTACAGGCACATCTCTGAGCTTCAACGTCCTGAGCCACAGAGCTGACGGTGATTTGTTGGCTTACATTGAGATATGCCACACAACGAAGTCTCCCTCATTGGGCCACAACATGCTGACTAAGATGCAGGTGGGCGAAACTCCCTTTGGTGACGAATATGTGGATCCACTTTGTGCTGACTAGGACATGGCCCGGCGAAATCTCCCCATTTCATGATGAATATGTGAGTTCACCATGTGCTGACTAGGATGCGGGCGAGCGAAATCTCACCAGTTAGTGACGAATGCGTGGGTCTACCACGTGCTTTCTAAGATGCGGGTGGGAGAATCCTAAAATGAGTGGTATTGACGCTTTGTTTTCGTCATAAATGACCTTACCGGTGGGCCCGAATGGCAATAGTGATGGATTTTCTATATCAAACGGGTCAGTGTTGACAACTTTAGTGATGAACGTGAAAACGCCACGAAAGTTGGCTGAAAAAGGAAAACACCCAAAATAATGACAGATAAACAGTAATTTTGTTATAAATTAGCAGATTTGTACTACCGTGCTAATGCTTTTATTGTACCAACTGTACGTAGAAGAAAAAGTTGTTTACTATCAGGTCCAAGGAACAGATTACCTTGCACTAAAAATGAATAGAAATAGAATATAAGAATAATGAATTTATAATATTTGCAAGATATCTTAATTGACCTCAATATAATAAGTTATGAATATCTGCAGTAACCTTTGAATCAAATAGTGCAAAAAAAAAGTGAAGATAGATGTTATCATATTTATTTCATGTGTGACTTTGATGACAAAAAAGAAACCAAAATTTGTGACTCGAAGTAACGGATAGCAATCAATTCCGTTATACTCGGCTGAAGCAAAAATTGGATCAGTATGAGGATGTGGTCGCTTTTATTAGTATCCCTGAAGATATCAAACCTTTTGGAGCTAAGATATGAGAACATTGACACAGAACAATTAATTTTTAAGATATGTTCTGGACTGCTTCTATATAAACACCATCAAAGAAGTTTGTCAAGTGCACATAGAAGCAGAAGAAGAAATACAACGATTCTTCTATCAAGTGGACAATGGCAGGCCTTTACATGAGCACAACAAGGACAACACGCCTGATCGCTAATTCTATGTTTCTCGCAATCTTGTATTGTTCACTCCTGTCCATCACCTGTGCAGGTACGTGGCAGATTTTGATCAAGAATCTCTTACTTTCCCAATGCGGTCGCATTCTTCACTGACGAATATGTCCACATCATTTGAAACTTCATTAGCCGTTGGATTAGAAAATGAGCAGATCTGAAGCGTTGAATCCACTTAAGCCCAATAGCCCGACGTCAGTTCCCGTGCAAAGTCGCGGATAACTCGAGCGGCTTCTAGATCCTTCAAGCACCGGATAGACGCTGCTGGTCCCTCCGTGCCGCCCCGCTTCTCACGCACGCTTCTCGCCGCGGAGCACGCCCCCTCCAACTTGCCTAGGCGCGCCGCCGGTCTGGTGCTAGCAGCTGAGGCAAGCCATTCCAGCATTGGGTTCAGGTTGCAACCGGGATAGGCTTCCCCGCACTATAGTTCGTTCTCAATTTGGCTTTGACTGCGTTCAGATTACATGCTCGCGAATCCTTGTATGCACCTGCGAGGATAAGCTGAACACAACCTCGTGGACTCTAGAGTGTACACGAAGAGGCGCAGGCCGTAGGCACATTGAGGTGAGATGGTGATCCTGCGATCCTCAGCGTCCCTGATCCTGGACATGGTAATGCTGCTCTCTGATATCCACTTTGTAGTTTTTTGCCATCACCCACAAAAAAAACGTAGCGCCCTTAAGGTGTTCAATGAAAGGTGACAGGGAACCGAATAGAGGAATTGATCAGAAATTCGATCCCACAGAGTTGATAGTGTGGTCAGAAATGTGAATTGGAGCTCCTTAATGAGCTGGAGTTCACGTGTGCTGACTTGAAGGCAGCATTGAGCTCCTTTAGGGGGAATTCAAAACTGAGGATTGAGAATGGCATGGAGACAGAGATGCCCGTGCATGGACTTTCCTTCTGCAGTGTTGTCCACGGGCAAGGAAGATCTATCCCAATGAAAAGGAATAACAGAAGTTAATGATGACCTGTCTCTTACAGGTATCATAAAAGTAGTGTTTTGCCCTTGCTTTTATAGGTTTAATCGACAGAATTGACAAGCTAAATTGAGATATAAAAAATATGAGTTATGTGTTTTTCAGCCTGTTCGGTAGGCTGCAGCTGCGGCTGCGGCTGCAGAAAAATAACTGCGAACGCTGTAGCGACTGCAGAAACACTGTAGCGGCTGCAGAAAAAAATAACTGAACCATTGTAGCTGCTGCAAGCAGCCGCTCCAAAGCAGCCAAACGAACCTTCTAGATATCAACATAGTAAAGTCAACAAAAATTGTCACCATTTAGTCTTACTTTATATTCCGCTTGGGTTTATACTTCTAGCTTGAAAGATGACGATGTTACAGACTTACAGTGATACAGCTATGATCTACTCCTTTGTACTAAAATATATTTTTGGGTGAAAGGGTTAAAGAGAGTGCAATTCTAACTGAGGTTTTCTTCTTTGTCCAACGAATATTACAGTAGCAGCATCAAAGGAGTGTGCGATGTCTCAAATTTCATTGATAATGAAACAGGCTGGAACCATATGTAAATGTTAAATCTGCTACACAATCAGTGCAAATAACAAATGCATTATTCTGGCTTATCAAGGCCAAGAGCATAACATATCAAATCGTAGGATTCATAGACAGTTTAATATTACTAGTGTTTTGTTATGCTAGGCGTGCAAATATAAGTTTTGTTGCACGAAACATGACATTAGATTTGGAACGAATGCCAGTTTTTGTTTGATTGCTCAACGAGACATATGAGCATATTTTACATTCTTACTTTCAAAATGTACTGAGTGCCTGGCTTATCAAGGCCAAGAGCATAACATATCAAATCGTAGGATTCATAGACAGTTTAATATTACTCGTGTTTTGTTATGCTAGGCGTGCAAATATAAGTTTCGTTGCATGAAATATGACATTAGATTTGGAACGAATGCCATTTTTTGTTTGATTGCTCAATGAGACATATGAGCATGTTTTACATTCTTACTTTCAAAATGTAATGAGTGCTTGAATCTAATAGCAGTTACTAGCATAACTGTGCTCCTCAGTTAGTATTGATGACAGGAAAATCAGAAGGTTAGTTTATCCAAAACTTTCAAAATTTGTTGAGTGCTTGAATCAAAGTAGCATTTACTCCTAACATGGGCTAAAGGCACGGCAACGCCGTGCCATCTTTCTAGTTTTAATCTATTCAGATTAACTGACACCCAAATTGCAGAGGGGCACCTGGATCTGAGATGCGAAAAAATTGGAAACTACAGGATGGATGAATGTCGCATCCGTTGCATCAGTGTATTTAGGAAGGATTTCACTTTCTTTATATGAGTGACTGGCGGACAGTTTGAGTACTGCTGCCAAAAGAATTTGTCGTCCCCACCCCCACCCCCATCCCCAAGCACCAGTAGTGATGTCGATATAATAGCAGCAACAGATGATAGTGTTGGCATACCATGCTCTTTCATGTAATGCATCCATATGCTTGATGCAAATATAATAAAGATGATTTTCTTATCTTGTGCGAGAGAAGCAGTCTGTGGTATAATGATGAAAGGAACCCTGAAGATCATTGTTTGTGGACATACTGAATGTGCTTAAAATAAAAACAAAGGCCTTTACAAATGTGCTTAAAAGAAACCAAATAAAAGATAAGGTGTCCTAAAGAAAGAAATCAAAGATTGTCTAACCATTGCCGTATGTCGGGAAAATATTTCTTCTTCGCTTTTTGGATAACCAAGGTGAACCTATGTTTGAATCTATCCTTGCATGCCTGAACTAAGGGATCAACTCCATGCCATAAGAATTATGATTTTCATGTAGATGTGAACATTGAGCTGTCTCTTTAGACATCTCACTGCCACTTCAGGCTTGGCTATGACAGGAGCTTGTAGCCCTATCGACTCCCAGCAAGATCAAGCAAAGTTGCACCTAAGAAATAGGTGATACTGTGTTTCTTCCCTCTGCAATATGCACATTTCACAGGTGTAATCATCTAGTTCCCTATTTGTTCGTTGCAACATTCCCCTCGTATTTAGGCGGTCCTTAAGTAGCAGCCAAAACACCACCTTGTGTTTCATTTGACAGGATGACTTTCATAACCATTTGACGGTGCCCAATTAAAAAAAAAATATTTTGTATGCCTTTCCCTTAAAGGAGGACCCGCATAGATAAGTCAATGTGTCCATATTTTCATTGAGCTGTAAGCCCTGAAGCACGATTTCTATTTCAAGATATTCCTCATACTCTTCCTCGAATAATAGCAAGGATGAAATGGCTATCAATGCAATTCGGGCCAGAGCATGAAAGAACAAATCAAATGATGAAGCCCTAGCACAGTAATGGAAGAAACAAGAGGAAACTCAATTAAAAAAAATCTTTGCAAGAAACTTTCTAATTACATATTTTCTTTGCAGAAGTGTAACTGTTATATTGACATTTCCCGTGGCAGGCAATTTTGGCTTGTTGTGGTGGACCCCGTCGCTGCATTGACGTCATTGGAGAAAAGAAACGTTGCCACTTGAAGGCACCAAAATAATAATAAAAAGAGGCGGCCGTGCCATGGGAGCCACGGACCGGCCCGCCACAACCCGCCTGCCACCAGAACCTTAGCTGACTCGTCATGCCACCATCACATGATGCTTGCCCTACTGCCACTGCGTTGTGCTCTACAGCCCACTGACGTCAATGACCCGTCACTTGTGTCAATTTTTTAGTGGTGCACACTGTTGATGTCATGGATGCATGTCACTGTAATTTTGCGCCTAATGATGCCAACAATGCTCGCCACTGGTAACCATTTCCTGTCACGGGCATTGCTGATGTCATCATTTTTTTTGTCAACGGTGAGACATTCTCGTAATTCTCGTATATTGTAGTGACAGGTAAAATGATGCCTCACACTACTGTAAACCGTCCCCCATCACTATATGGTCTTATTTAACTAGTCGATACATCTTCAAAGCAATATGGCATATTACACACCATGATTCACTTCCACATAATTTAGAGCTTTCGTGGTCCTACCATAATGGATTATAAGCTTCAATCATCTAGATTCAGGAATTTTTATTACCACAGAAGAAAAATTGAAGACCCACAATAGAAAGCACAAGGTGATGAACCTTATCAGTACTTTTTTTAGATAATGGGAAATAAAACAAGTACCACCCTTGAATAACCCCCCCCCCCTCGCCTAGGGGGGTTACAGCCCTCTCCTTAATTACATCAAACTATAGCACACATGTCTGCCATCACACTCACAATGATGAAAATAAAATGAGCATAGTTTTCATGAAAGTTGGACATACATTTGGCACCCGTGTTGGTTTCCATACATTTGATCATAGATCAAGAACTTGAACGATGCTTCGATGTTGATGTCAGGTTCCATAGAAGTTTGTTGCACCAGCATAAGTTTAATAGCAACTATTCTCTTTCATCATCACTCTTTCCATCCATCAGTGTTGCCCCCAAGATCCTGCAAACAGGTCAAGATTCAGAAATGAAAGCTACTAGGAGATTAAACCCCCCCCCCCCCCTCGCCTAGGGGGGTTACAGCCCTCTCCTTAATTACATCAAACTATAGCACACATGTCTGCCATCACACTCACAATGATGAAAATAAAATGAGCATAGTTTTCATGAAAGTTGGACATACATTTGGCACCCGTGTTGGTTTCCATACATTTGATCATAGATCAAGAACTTGAACGATGCTTCGATGTTGATGTCAGGTTCCATAGAAGTTTGTTGCACCAGCATAAGTTTAATAGCAACTATTCTCTTTCATCATCACTCTTTCCATCCATCAGTGTTGCCCCCAAGATCCTGCAAACAGGTCAAGATTCAGAAATGAAAGCTACTAGGAGATCAAGATGGTTGCAGTAGCACTTGTAATTGCAACAAGTATCGTATATAAAAAATGAAAAACATTGCAAATAGAGAAGACTGCATTTAGAGGGGACTAATACTGCATAAAAAATAGGGTTTGAATCCACTGTACACTAAAATTGTTGGTCACAACATAAAGTTTGAGATGTGCAGCAAACAACAGCAACCTTCAAATTTCAGTAGCAGGAAAAGGACAAAAAACACAATACCAAACTCTGTTCAGAAACTTGTACAAGTTACAGCATAGATAAATCACTTTAGTTACCAATTAAATATATCCGAAAGAATGACGAGCCATCATGATTGATTACTGAAGTGAATGTATTTGCACATTAAAAAGAGGCTGTTAATTAAGAGATCATAGAAATTAAGGCATGCAGTTCTTACAAAGAATTTCACCTTTAACTCATAATATCAATAAAGCAATACGTTGGTTACGTTACACAAGCAAGTTTATCTGCAAACAACAAAAGGCAACATCCAGAGCCTACACCATTTTTTAGACAATTGCATGGCTGTTGCTCTTGGTCAGACACACAAGCATCACTCGATGCTGCTTCCAGTGTTGATAACTTGATATACTCCATGTTCGCAATGCTTCTTTGCTACTGATTAATTTCATTGGAATCTTAAGTACTCCATGTAGCGTGTGCTTCTGTGGAAACAATCCATTTTTGTTGCAGAGCATAAGAATGGCATGTCATATATGTTTTGGTCTTGTAGAATCATTTCGTCGAGCACCTTGGCTATACCCGCTGCAGCCAGAAGTGCAAATAACAGCTGAATCATGGCGGCAGCGGCTCCGTCCCGACGAAAGGCCCATGTTTGCAAGTGGCTGTGGCCATCGGAGAGAAGCAGGGGCGGGCACCTTGAGGAAGAACAGCAGCCTCCGCAGGCCGAGCCAATCTCCTCCGGCAGATCGAGCGTCATCGGCGAGGCCTGCCCGCCTCGTTTCTTCTTCTTGGCTAGATCGAGCGGAGCTGGTCCGTATCACGGTGAGGATGTTGAGTCAACGAGGTTAGGCTATCTCCAACGGATAGTTCATTTTCGGAGTTACACGCGAAATAGGTGGTGAAAATGTGAAAACATGTTTCCAGCCGATGGCCTAAAGTAAACGCCTATTTTCAGAGTCCGCCGGTGCGCAAAGAGGCTCACGGTGCAGTGGTAAAGTCGCTGGCTAGGAAGCTCCCACTTAGGGTTTAATTTCTGGGTGTTGCATAATTTGTGAAAAATATAAAAAAATCCACTCGTTGTGTCTCATTTACTCGGTTGAATCCGACCTATGGTGGGCGGGCTCTCATGTATAGGGTGGGCTTAAAGCATGAGTTAAGACCCGAACCATAGAGGGCGGCTCCTTGAGGATGGGACCGGGGTTCGTGGATTTTCTCGACCGGAGAAGGTTGAGCTTCTCTATAAAAAAAAGCCGTAGGGGTGGTCTTACTCCACTGGTCGAGTTTGTTTTTAGAGTCCACCGGTGCGCCACCCACAAATGGATGAGCTCCTCCCGCGACCCAGCCGCCTCGCATGTCTCCTCTCTTCTTCCCCGCCGTGTCGCGCGCCTCCTCTCACCTCACTCGCCGCCTCCACTGATGTAGCATACCGTCTCAAAATGAAGGGTTAGAATTAACAGGATTAATATCGAGTGACACTTGACGAAGCAAGTATCCAAGTGACCACACATAAATAAAATAGAGTAAAAATGATTTAGTTACAACAACTTAGTTTTTACACTTGATTACATAAAGGAGTTCAAGTTCTTCTTTGATCACTTTTGAAGTAAGTGATTCGTTTCAATTCTTTAAACATAATTGCTTGAACTTTTGTTCGTTTTGCACTAACAGCGCAATTAGAAGTTGGATTAGGGTGGGGATGTTACTATTAGATTGGAATAATTGTCTGTACATCTCCAAACCCTAGAAGGGTAGATTAAAAAACTCCTATACATGGGCCTCTAGATGCGTCAAATATTCATGAGCCTTTATACTTTAACACCCTCCGCAGTCACAACTATCCACTGGTTACGTTGAGGCTGGAGCGAAACTCTGAGAAGGTCAAGGAAGGAAGCCCCTTGGTGAAAATGTCCGCAAAGTGGGAGGTAGTAGGAACGTGTAGAACCCAAACTTGGCCGATGGCGATCCAGTCCCGAAAAAAGTGGAGGTTGATCTCTACATGCTTCGTCTGTTGATGCTGGACCGGGTTGGTGGAGAAGTACATGGCCCTAACGTTGTCGTAGTAGACAAGACTGCTCTTGGCGAGCGAGCTGTGGAGCTCCGCCAAGAGTTGTCGAAGCCAGGACGCCTCAGCCACACCGTTAGCCACAGCCTGATACTCCGTCTCGGCACTGGAGCGGAAAACCATGGGCTGTCAGGCTCCTGTAGACAGTCGGGTCAGCAACTAGAGCACCCAAATCTGAAGAAACCTTAGCCTGAGTGTCAACCAGGGTGGCGCATGGCTTGTAATCAGTCATTTCCGCACGCTTCAAAATATCAAGAGCATACTGTCGCTGGTGTAGGAATAGGCCAGAAAGACGGTGCTCAACAGTGACTCCTAAGAAGTGATGAAGGACACTCAGATCCTTCATAGAGAACTCTTGTTGCAAGGACTGAATGTTGCGCTGGAGCAAAATCGGATTAGACGCTGTGAGTATGATGTCATCAATATAGAGCAGTAGACATGCAGTGTCAGTACCACAGCGGTAGATGAACAGTGAGATATCTGACTTGCACTCAGTGAATCCCAAAGAGACTAGGAAGGTGGCAAACCGAGAATACCAAGCCTGAGGAGACGACGTTTGGGGAGACGACGTTTTGGCTCTGATACCATGCTACATTAGAATAATTGTCTGTACATCTCTAAACCTTAGAAGAGTAGGTTAATTAACTTCTATACATAGGCCTGTCAAATATCCCTGAGCCTTTATATCCTAACAGTTACAACCGCGGCCGCCGAGGCCCCAGCGTTGTCCGGTCGCGAAAGAAACCAAAACGGACCCGCCGGCCGCTCGGGTTTGGCAGGTGTATATTAGGTGACGGGATTACGTAGGTCAGGCCACCTCGCCTAACATATTCTGTGATGAATTATGTACTCCTTCCGTTTTTGTTTTGATGTGGTTTCAGACATCCAGATTGTATGAATGAATAAAACAATATTCTGTGACGAATTATGTATATCATAACTATAAATTCAATGAATCATCTCATTTAATTTTCCTTTTTCCCCAATTCATCAAACATATATAGGTCAAAATAGCATGCTTGCAATTCAAAACCAGAACTCCTGGCATCTGAGATTTAGCAACCTCCAATATAAACACTAACAATATAAGATTCAGACGAACAATTAGCAGGCCCGGGCACAAGTACAAAAAGATATAACTGGAACCAGGGGTTGCCAAAACCCCCCATCACATGAATTCAAACTGTAATGTCTCTTGCATTCTACATGAGTTTACAATTGTGCAACCTCTATTGCAAGTCATGCTTCGGCTAAAATATTCCAATTCTCAGGCAACACAAATTTTATACCTCGGGCTAGTTGAGTATATCTCTGTACAACTACCCGGTTGCTCCTATTCACTATGCCTATTATATGTGGCAGGGGCTTGGCAGTTTCAGTATGGAATAATGTAGGTGGTCTACCAGCAGTAGCTTTTTACTAGAAAGCAAATAGCTTGCTAGCAAAAACAAATAGAATTTACAGGTCAAAACTCAAGCTCGTCACTCAAAACCCACATTAATTGGATTAAGATCATGCAAGAAAGCTGCCCATTGATGACAACTAGGTAAGAACAAGATGCCAATGCACATGCTGCCCTATATGGCTATATGAGATGCTTGATGCGGCTCATAGCGGTTAGGAGAGGATGTAAATATGCCATAAGGGCCATCATCACTGAGTCCATGGATTCTAGGCAGGCCAGTGTCATGTTCGTCAAGGTTGTAGCCCTTCTCAATTTTTTCAGCTTCAAGGGGAAATTCTTCAAGGGTCTGAAAAGTACAAATGTCAAAAGATTGCAGGACAGATAAAATGAGAATATTTAAGAAACTGTAAATACCCTATGTGCCTGTTCGAGAACTTCAAGTGTTTCTTGAATACGTTGCCGTCTGATAATTACTTCATCAGTTTCCCTCATCAATTCATTGAGCAGGTTATCTCTACACAACAAATCAACATTTCAGACTGGATTCTTATGTAAGAACTGTAATCAGAAGCAATTATAAAGAAAAGGTGGTGCAAGCACCTATATAGTTTCCGAATTAAAAAGTTATGCAGCTCCCGCTTTGTATGGTTCACCTGAGATAAAAGGATCCGTTAAACAATAGTATTACCAATACACAGCAACCAGATATTAGAGCCCTGTTGAACATGAATTAACCAACAATGATAGCTTTAATGCATAATGACTAAAGCACATGAATAATGACCTAAGAAAACATATTTGTCCTTGCATAATATGTTCACGAGAAACCAAAATAAAAATGTCAATTCTAGCATGACATGCTGTTAAAGGTAGGCATTTTTACATGCATTTCCCTCTGATGTACCGATACATAATGCAGGTAGCTTCTGTGATAACTAATATAGCTCTTTTGGATAAACATTATGTACTACTTTCACAACAGGAAATAAATTTCATACCACCCACAAAAAATTGCTTATTTTCATATGCTTTTGATAATCCAACATTTAATATAGACACACAGCATTAAATATCAACGAATGCTGGAGCAACGAACTACATCAGCATGCTGGAAGTCCAGTAGGGTACTATCCATGCGTGGTTGCCGATGTAGATTTTAAAGATACTGCAGAATTGTGGGAGGTAAACTTACCAAAAAGTGCATTACAGCCTTCGGGATGGCATCCTCGATATTTTTTCTGACAATGTCATAGTAGGATTTGATCAATAATTTCACAATAGCTATCTCTGTTGCATCCTGCTCTGGGTGGTTTTCTGATGGCTTCAAGGTAATCGGTGGCTGGTACAAATATGGAGAAGAATTTGATGTAATAAGAATAATTATGAAAAAGATATGAACCCCAAAATCCTAGACTCGCATGTGATAGTAAACTCACCTCATTAAGATGAATCGTAGAGGATATGTTATCTAGCTTGCGAGCTTGTGGGACTATGCTGCTTGATGGATTCCCACCAACGTGTGAGTTTCCCATCTGACTTCCACCAGTTCCTATATTTTTAAAGTTAGATGACAGTCAAAAGTTCAATCTCCATGTAAAGCATGTTCAATCAATTAATTGACCACACTCGGGCCATTTTTTAATGATTCTTTTTTTTTTACACATTTGTAGCTGCATGGGCACTCAATCTCATCGCTACTAGTAACTAGAACCAACCAATTAAATTTCTTGACTAAAGTATATTCACGCCAATGTACATTTCAATTGAACAAAAGCTCCAAACAATAGTAAAAATCAAACAGACAATCAACGATTATATATGTCCGTCTCCATTGGTAGGAGAACAAGAAAACACTGTGATTGATTGTTTAATCTACATGAGGCTCAAAAGAAAAACGCTGAGGTTGAGCTTTGGGTCCACTTCTTGATATATGAGAAACAAAAAAAAAAAAATCTAGGTTCTATCCTTCAGAAATAAGAAAAATTGACGAGATAAAGAAATAGATTGTATATAAGCTAATTAATGATATTAAGAATTTCCAGCAATGTGTCAGTTTTGAGTTAACACTATGGCCATCCCAAAAAAAATACCACTTTCAGAAAAAAGAGAACTCAGTCACAGCAAGCCAGAATTAAATGCAATGTTGCCAAGAACTCAAACCCTCTAACAGAGAGTACTGAACATATTGCTTGATTAATCATAAAATACCAGATAACTGGTTGACCTAAAATAAGAGTTTACCTAACTCATTAGATGGTGACTATAGAACATTAGTACTACCCAAAAGATGGTAAGATAAATAAACAGCTCGTTTAATGCAACCCAGAACAAATTGTGGTTTCACAAACATATAGGGATAAAATCTATAAAGCAAAAAGATGAACAGATTACCTGCATTCACATCAGGCTGCAATACCTGTCCAGCAGATATGGAATATAGACAGCAAAATCAGGAGAGAAAAAAAAAAGGTAACATTTTTGTACCAAAAAAATATTTTGAAGTCTGAACCTGCTCAGGTGTTGCTCCTCTGGCACCATCTCTTGGGAAAACAGCACGTAACTTTTGACTTCTTTCGGCCGTTAACTGTGTATCAGAACCAATAGGGATGACATCCTACAGTCACAAAAGACACAAGGGGTAAGCGGCACTATTGCTCTCTCCAGACTAGAAACAATGCAGATGATGCCAAATGATATCTTACATGTGGTCATATGATATGGAAACGTAGAAATATTTTTTTTTGTTGACATTAGGATAGCATATTTAGTGCAAACTTGCACTAATTAAACTGTCCTAGCATCAAGAAAATGAAAATGGAGTACACGTGTGCAACTAGAGCAGGTTTGATACGGTAGCACCAAGTGTATCACACAGCAACAGAAGTGGCAATCCCATAGGATTGAGGGTAGGGTGTCGAAATGCCAAATTGTGCAAATTTTTTTTCTTTTCAAGTAATTTTTCGTTCATTATACAGAACACCAGAGGGCCATAACAGCTATCCAAATGTTGAACTGAGCAGTAGAAAGAAGCATTGCAATACACAGAAAATAAATTAGGCAAAGCGAAAGATTTGCACAGGATTCCATCATTCAGCGGTATTAAAATTCTCCTATATGCCCATGCAGCATTACAAAATCTTAGATGTAAAAGTACCTTACGAACCGATAGTGAAGTTGATGTTTTCAAAGGTAGAGCTTCATGCTTAGCAAGCTCAACAACCTTGACGCCTCCAACAAAGCTTGGATGTGAAGTATTTATGTAATCCATCTGTAACAGAAGTACAAGAGTTGTTACCGTTTACCAAACAAAAATTATTTAATTTAGATATAATGCAAGTACATGCCCGAGCACAAGTAAAAAGAATGTGTATCACATGAGAATGAATCTGAAATTTCAATAGGAAGTAACAAAGCGGATTCGGTGCCCTGCATGGCGCGCGCACTCAACATCGTGCCGGACGATCAATCAGCTGGAGATTCCAAACAGACGTAACAACAGCTCCGTTTGCATGGTCCCTGCACGCAGACCCATGTGTGTTTCACAGGCGTCGGACGTAGCTACAGAAAACGGCCTAGCCCACTAACGTTTGAATCCGATGTTTCACCAGGTGGGGAGGAACGAGCACAGGATGGGCAGAGGTAGAGGCATAGAGGAGAAGGAACCACGTGGGTGGGTCCCAGAGGTGGGAACATGGCTGCAGAACTCGGATCAGCAGAGGCAGCATGTGGATGAACCCAGAGGTGCAGACTAACGGTGTTAAGTCCGGCTCCTGCCCAGCTGAGATCACCGGCTGTGATGTTGAGGGCCCTCAACATAGTGGGCGGACGATCAATCAGCTGGAGATTCCAAACGACCCTAGAATTTCAAAACAAGAAAGTATTTTTTTTTAACTTCTTAGGACACTATTAGAAAAAGATTGAGGACTCTATCGTCATCACACACTCTCTCCCCATCACTCCCTCTGTCTCCCTCACTCATATAATGCAAATACATGGACGAGCACAAGTAGAACCGAAGTGTATCATATTAGAATGCATCTATAATTTCACTAGGAAGTAATGATCCTCAAAATTCCTAGAGTTGTGATGTAACGATCCTCAAAATTCCTAGTTGTTAGGCCATTCTAGCCACTAGGACGATCCTCAAAATTCCTAGTTGTTAGGACATTCTAGCCTCTAGGACAATCCATCACTCCATCCATCTCCGGCTCCCTCCCTGAGCTCCCTCCCAACGGTGCCAGAGCAGGCAGAAGTGGACCTCTACTCTCCCTTCTCCCTCACTGTAGTGTAGGCGTTAACAATGCCCATCTCTCGTAGCACCTAGGCACATCTAAATGGTGCCTCAGAAACCATGACTACCATAACTAGCACAAGCATGGTACATGGGGAGAGAAAACTATGAACATGACAAATTATGAGCTCATAAAGGTCCGTTGTTACTTGAAGTGGCAAATAAACAGCATGGTAATGAATATTTCAAAGAAAAGTACATACTTTACATTGAAAATGATAAGGATATCAAAACTGGTAAAACAGAAAAAGCATGAACAGCGATCTACATTGGAAAGGATGTGGATAAACATTTTTGTTTTTCATCTAAAATAATATTCTATGCAATACCTGGTGGTTAATGACTTAATTATTACCTTCTCTTGGACAAATAAAATTGGGGAACGTAAATACTGAGACGTAGTATTTTGTTGTGGAAGCAATCCACTGGTTAACTGCCAAGAACTAAGGAGAGTAAACACTTGCCTCCATTTCAATAATATGGGTTATCATTGTCTCTGCAGGTCGAAGACCATCTCTTAAGAAGTTGCTAACTACTTCAGTCATCCGCCTTTTAAGGATTGGAAATTTCTGAAGCTCGTTGGTCAAGCAACCATGGCTTATCTGCATCGATTAGGTTATTTTATACAGTTTGACTAAAGGTTGATAGGACAGAAACAAGTATAGAACATTGTTATAGGCACATACTTTGATCAACTCATCATAGATAAATTGGGCACACTGAAGACTAGGATCAAGCAGACGAACTATCTGCTTTCGCACAAGAATCTCAAATGGCACCTGAAACTCAACATAAAATCACACATTTGAGCATGCCGAGGTGTTAGGTAAAAGAAAGACGAATCAGAAATACCATATGTTCACAAAGAAAGGACTGCAACAAACAACAAACCTCTGGCAAAAACATAGCACCCTTTGGCCCGCCAGAGTTCTGGATGGCTGTGCGTATATCTTCATCAGTTATACTCTTGCAAGGGTCAATTTCCTGTGGTATGAATAAGTAATTAAGAACTATGGAATAACAAGGCAATTCAAAAAAAAATTTGCAAGTTCTTGCTAAGGAAATGGTGGCAATATACAGAAATTAGCAGGATGGATGGAGATCAGACCTAATCCATTCAAGTTGATAGGATAAAAAATTCATTTTTTCCTACCCATCCAAAGGGATATTCCCAGTTACCCACACAGACTGTTATGTAGTTTGTAATACCTCACAAAACGAATGCATAATAATGAATAATGTCACAGCTGAAAGTAAGTATGACGTCAACAACCTTGAAATTAGACATAACAGCAGGGAGGTTATATTTTATGACACAACACTTTTATACCAGATGTGTTAATAAGGGGAGATACAAACACAGGCGTTGCAGCCATAAACTAGGACCAGAGCAGAGCTGCTGTTTGCCTGCAGCATAATTGATACTTGATGCACCTTATTAAGATATAAGTGTTTTGTGGGATGGCTACAGGAGAACTTTAACTATGCTACCTCAAGGGGCATGTCTCATTACAACTATTTTATCGATCACATAATTTTAAGGCCAAACTTGATCTACATTTAAAGGAAAAACAAATGCAACGGAAACCATGAAAACGAAAAGGAAAAAATATTAACCTCTATGATTTTGCATGTAAAAATACACTGATTCAGTGCCAATTTCCAACCCCAATATTTGAGAAATGCCGTCTCATGCTCATAGTGATTTAGTGAGGCATTCTCACATTTCGGACATCTAAACTAGCTAAATATTTAAAGTTTCTGCTAACCTCCAGACTTTTGACAAAAATTGACTGAAATATGTAGTGAATCCTTGCTCCGCCAGAAAGTTTATCTGTTGACACTCTATTTTTCCCCTCCACCATAGAAGAAAAGGCTAG